>PVHX01006439.1:37647-100872 GCA_004024805.1 Geosciurus inauris
TGGCTCACGCTTGTAATCCTAGCACTTTGGGAGGCTGAGACAGGAGAATCGCGAGTTCAAAGCCAACCTCAGCAAAGGCGAGGTGCTAAGCAACTCAGTGAGACCCTGTCTCTACATAAAACACAAAATAGGGCTGGGGATGTAGCTCAGTGGTCGAGTGCCCCTGAGTTCAATCCCCAGTACCAAAAAAAAAAAAAAACAAAAAACAAATGATCAAGAACCATATTAAAAAATGATCTCATCACTAATCATCAGGGAAATGGATGTCAAAGTCACAATGAGATATGATCTCACCCCAGTGAAAAAAATGGCTAAAAGAAAAATAACAAATGCTGATGATGGGGAGCTCTTTCTAATACACTGTTGGTGGGAATGTAATTAGTACAGCTACTTTGTGAAGTGGTATGAAGGTTCCTAAAATGACTAAAACTAGAACCGCTATGAGATCCAACAATCCTACCATTGGATGTACATCTAAAGGAAATGAAGTCAGTACATCAAAGAGATAACCTACATGCCCATGTTTACTGCAGCACTGTTTGGAGTATTCAAAATGTGGAATCTACTGAGGTGTTCATAAAAAAAATAATAATAATGGATGAATAAAACATGGTACATATACAAAATGGAATATTATTCAACCATAAAGAATGAAATCTTGTCATTTGTGATGTGTATGGAATTTGAGAACCTTACATTATGTGAGATAATCCAGGCACAGAAATACAAATACCACATTTTATTGCTCATATGGAAGCTAAAACAGTTAATTTCATGGAAGTAGAGACTGGACTAGTGGTTATTAGAGGCTAGGAAAGGAGAAGAAAAGGGGTGACAGAGGGAGGTCAGATCATTGGTACCAGAAGACAAATAGGAGGAGTAAGTTTTTAGTGTTCTACAGCCCAATAAGATGGCTGTAGTTTACAATAATTTATTACATATTTTTCAAAGAACTGAAGGAATTTTAAAGTTTCCCATCACAAAGAATTTATAAATATTCAAGGAAATGGAAAGACTAATTATTCTGATTTAATACACATTGTATATTTTATCAAGTTATCATACTGTACCCCATAAATATGTACAATAATTTTTGTCAATTAAAAATTCAAAATACACTTAGGAAATGAAGTCCAGATGATTAAATATGAGACCTCGTTACATTCTTGTTTCAATTTGTTATGTTATATAATCCTTTATGTATCTACAACTGACATTCTAGAGAAAGTGCAAATTCTCAGAAGCCATATGAGGCCAATATAATCCTTACATAATATTTATAAAGTGACAAATTTTAAAGGATCTTGTTACTTACAATGCAAATCTGGGAGTTATTTTTAAGAAACAGTATTTTAAAACAATGTTTTATCTTCTAATTTTTTCAGAAATAATATTTTAAAATAATGTTCTATCTTCTAATTTTTATATTGAGGAATTTTATATTGAGAATCTTCAAAGTACAAAACAAATTCCAAAATCTCTTTGAATGATGATACAGTTTTTTTCATGAAGTGTCTTCTAAAAATAAAATAATGATCCTGTGGCAATTATGTTAGTCACCAAACTGAAGGCTTTATTTAAATCCATAACTGAGTAAATGAGTCTAAAAATTGAACTTTGATATTTTTATCAAAATAAAAATATGACAACCCTTCTCAAGTCTGCAAGGACATTAAATTCAGTGATATGAATTATTATGTAGTGCAGCATAAGGGCAAACTTTCCAAAAACAATGAGCTTCTAAGCCAGGCGCGGTGGTGCACGCCTGTAATTCCAGCACTTAGGGAGGCTGAGATAGGAAAATTGTGAGTTCAAAGCCAGCCTCAGCAATGGCCAGGCACTAAGCAACTCAGTGAGACCCTATCTCTAAATTAAACACTAAATAGGGCTGGGGATGTGGGTCAGTGGTCAGACTACCCCTGAATTCAATCCCTGGTACCAAAATAAAAAAAACAAAACAATGAGCTTCTATTTTTCAGATGCTCAGGTAATGAGCATTAACACTGGAATTTCCTGGGTATAAGTTGTTATAAACTAGTATGAGCTGAAATGAGTTGTCAACAGATTTTAATTTTTCATTAAATCATAAGCCAGTTTTCAGCTGTTGTGAAATATATTCTTTGCCCTCCGTGAGAACAGTAATCAATTTTCATTTTAATATGAGAACAGTAATCAATTTTCATTTTAATATGACTTGTGCCTCAAATTGTTGGTAAGTATGTGACTTATAGTCATCAACCCCAAGTTGAACTAAGAGGTAGTCACCATGTTACATTGTGTTAACATATGTAAAATAGCACTAAGGTAATGCCATCCGTCTCATTCCACCATCGTCATTACCGTAGGTACATGTGTGATTGCACGAATGGTGTGACTCTACATTGTGTACAACCAGAGAATTGAAATGTTGTGCTCTATTCGTGTACAATGAATTGAAATGCTTTTTGCTGTTGTGTATAACTAAGTAGAACAAATTAAAAAATGGAAAAAAATAGCACTAAGGTAAGATCAGTTTGAGGATGGATTGTCAGAGTGTGTGTGTGTGTGTGTGTGTGTGAGAGAGAGAGAGAGAGAGAGTGAGAGAGAGCGAGAGAGAGGGAACGAGCACATGAGCCCATCAGGGTTAAGTTATTACCCACCAATAGGCAAAAGAATGATAGGTGTCCTTTAACTATAGTACTTACTGAGCGGAAAATTTTCCTTCAGACCTCCTATTGGCTACATTGCCTTGGTGAAGAAAAGCAGCTCTGTAAATTATAGAAAAATGTTAGCTTTAGCAAAGACTGTAGCACTAAAGATTGAAAAAAGAAAAAATCACATCAGAAAGAGAGAAAATTTGAACTTATACAGGCTTTGACTCAATTCAGAACTAACTGTAGCCAGAAGCAAAGGGGAGTGAGAAAGCAAAGGCTTGCAAGTTTGTTGGATCAGTTTTATGTGTGCATCAACACGGACTTCTACCAACAGATACACATTTTTTGGGTCACGTAGTAATGTAAGCACTGTGTACTTTTCCCAGAATACCCTAATAATCTATTGTCACACTTGACAGAAATTAGACTATACATGGGTTAAAGTGTGGTTGTTTGATCTATTCTGTCCCTAGGCAACACCACCAGCAATGTGAGCACCAGCATCTTGGTAGTAAATACAGCTTATCTGGCTAAACAACACTGAGCATCTTGGCTGACCTGAGGCTGAGGGGCTTCCCCAGGACATGGGTCTTTCAGTGTTAGTAAAACTGCCACTGAACGGGTGGAGTCCCAGGTAAACCTAGGTGGTCAGTCATCCTACAGCAAGATAAAATATTGAAGTTTCTTTTTTTGTTTTCATTGACAGATGAATGTGGATGTACACATTGTGTATAGTGTGATGTTTTAAAGTATATACACATTGTGAAATGGTTAAATCTATCCAATTCACAAGTGTATTACCTCATGTACTATGTTTTAGTAAGAACACAACACTCTCCCTCTTAGCATTTTTTAAGAATATGATATATTATCATTAACGGTAGTTATCAGAGCTCTTCAACTTATTTCTTCTATCTAACTGTAATTTTGTATCATTTGACCAACATCTCCCAACCCCCACACTAGCCACCCAGAGCTCCAATAACCACCATTCCAGTCTCATCTGGGTATGAGAAGAACTTGTTTGATTCTACACATGAGTGTTATTGTGTGGTATTTGTCTTTATGTGCCTGGCTTATTTCAACTACCTAAAGGTCCTACATTTTCATCCATGTTGTTGCAAATGACAAGATTTCCCTTTTTGAAATCATTGGTTCTTTTTAGTCATACATGACAGTAGAATATACTATGAAAGAATTATAAAAGCATGGAATATAATTTGTTCTAATTCGGTCTCCAGTATTTCCCTCCCTCATCCTCCCTCCCACTCCCAGTTCCCTTTCCCCATCCTTTTTATGGATGAATAATATTCCATTGTGTCTAATACCACATTTTCTTTATCCTTCTATCAGATGATGGACACTTAAGTTGATTCCTTATCTTGACCATTATGAATAGCACTGCAATAAATAGGAGGGCAGATCTCCTTTTGACATAATTACTTCATTTAATTTGGATATTACCCACGATAGTAGGATAGCTGGAGTACTATTTTTAATTTTTTTTTAAATATTTTTTTAGTGGTAGATGGACACAATATCTTTATTAGTTATTTTTATGTGGTGCTGAGGATCGAACCCAGTGACTTACGCATGCGAGGCAAGCGCTCTGCCACTGAGCCACCGCTCCAGCCCCTATTTTTAATTTTTAAAGGAACTTCCTTCCATACTGTTTTTCATAACAGCTATACTAGTTTATATTCCCACCAGCAGTGTGCCAGCGTTCCTATCCAACAGTTATCTTTTGTCTTTTTCATAATATCCCCTCTAATAGGAGTGAGGGAATATCTTACTGTGCTTTTGATTTTGCATTTCCCTGATAACTAGGGATGTTGAACATTTTTTCCACATACCTTTTGACCATCTGGAGCCTTCTTTTGAGAAATGTCTATTTAGGTCTTTTGCCTCTTTTTAAATTAGTTTGTTTTGTTATTATTAAGTTGTTTAAATTCCTCATGTATTTTGGATCTTAACTCTTATAAGATATACAGTTAGAAAATATTTTCTTGCATTCTTCACCCTGTTGATTATAATCTTCTCCATGAGGAAGATTTTTAGTTTGATGCTACCTTATTTGTCTAGCTTTTGTTTTGTCACCTGTGTTTTTAAAGTCATATTTTAAAAATCATTGCCCAGACCAATATCATGGAACTTTTGCCCTATATTTTCTTCTAGTCGCTTTATTGTTTTGGGTCTTACATTTAAATCTTTAATCCATTTTGAGTCAGATTTTGTATGTGGTGTGAAATAAGCATCTAATTTCAGCATGTGGATATCCAGTTTTCCCAGCACCCTTTGTTGAAGAGATTGTCCTTTCCCTATTCTGTTTTTGGATTATTAGGAATTACTAGCTGTAAATGCATGGATTTATTTGTGTTTCTCTATTCCATGGATTAATTGTTCTATTTTTTATGACATTACCATACTGTTTTGATTACTATAGCTTTGTAGTATGTTTTGGGGTCAGGTAATATGTTGCTTACCATTGTTCTTTTTGCTCAAGATTGCTTTGATTATTTGGGGTTCTATATAAATTTTAGGATTTTTTTTTTCATTCTGTGGAGAACACTATTGGTATTTTGATAAAATTGTACTCAATCTATAGCTTGCTTTGGGTAGTATAGACATTTTGAAAAGATTAATTTTTCTAATCCATGAACACAGAATATCTTTTCATTCTATTAGTGTCCTTGCTTTCTTTCATCAGTACTTTATATTTTTCTTTATAGAAATCTTTTATCTTCTTGATTAAATTT
The DNA here is from genome assembly GCA_004024805.1 of Geosciurus inauris. Lineage (NCBI taxonomy): Eukaryota > Metazoa > Chordata > Mammalia > Rodentia > Sciuridae > Geosciurus > Geosciurus inauris. The sequence continues at coordinate 43,037 of PVHX01006439.1, forward strand.
ATTCTGAAATATTTAAATTTTTGTAGCTATTGGAATTTTTCTTTCTAATTTTTTAGGCATTTCTCTGTATTTTCTTGAAGGTCTATGAATGTTTAGAATTCTGTGTCAGGTCATTTGTACATCTCCATCTCTTGAGGGTTGGTCATTGGTACTTTTGTCTTACTGGTAGTATCATGTTTTCCTGGTTGCTTTTGATCCCTGTCCTGTGTATCAATGTCTGAGTATTGGAGAAGCAGGTCTTATTTTAATCTTTGTACACTGTATTTGTCTGGGAATCCTTTTTAACAATAAGCCTGCTCACAGATTCTGGGAATACCTTCTGCTGTGATCCCTATGCCCAAGATTACTATGCCATTATAGTTCTTGGGGTATCCTAAGCTTAAGACTTCTGTGGCCAGCATGACACCAGGCTGAAATTCCATGGTTTTTGTAGCTGGCACGGTGCTAGGTTGGAATCCATGGCGTCTCAGCACTGCATTGGAATCTTGTGCAGGCTGAGTCTGGTGCCTCATTAGGGTACACGAATAGCCTAGAGACACTGAGACCTACTTGCTGCTGAGAGCTCTCCGGAGCCCAAGACCACTAGAGTCAGCTCAATGTAGATTGAATTCACATTGCATGGGCTATGAGTTCCCGTCTGCAGGAGGGCAGGTCTGAAGGCCCAAACTATGAGTTCCAGCTTGGAGTCAGGAGCCATATGAGTCTGGTGCTGGGTTTTACTATAATAGACTCAGAATTAGGGGCCAAGAAAAAGTCCTATGCTTATTCCTTTCTTTCCCCAAACATATGGTATCCCTCTGCATATGATGTTGCTTGGAGTTTGGGGAGGAGTGTTGTGGATATTGTAAAACTGTCCTCCTTCCTCTTTTGAATGCATCTTTTCTTATTAATGTTATAGTGAGGTACCATGATCGCTCACCTTGCTTAGGTCTTGCAAAGGTGTTTTCATGCACAGATAGTTGTCCAGATTGATGTTTCTGCAGGGGGGCAATTATTAGAGAATCCTATTCCACTGTTTATCGCAACCCCTTTCAGTCTGTATTTTATATGCTAAAATCATATGAGATTTAAAATTGAAAAGGAAAAAAACCTTGCTCTTTTATTTTAAGCCACTTTTTTTTCTGTTCACTTTTTAAAAATTACATATTAATTGGAAAAAAGGACCATATGGTCCCTGACTCCAGGCTGATACTAAAGTGAATTTTAATAAAATAATTAAATATTTCCTTTAGTAAACTGAAGATATTGTTTTCATAGCTCATAAGAAATGATACAATAATTTCATTACTTTAAATAGTGTCAATTGTTTTCATTAAAAATAAAACAGAAGATGGGTACAGTGGCACATGCCTGTAATCCAAGCACTTTGGGAGGGTGAGACAAGAGAATCACGAGTTCAAAGCCAGCCTCAGCAATGGTGAGGCACTAAGCAACTCAGTGAGACCCTGTCTTTACATAAAACACAAAACAGGGCTGGGGATGTGGCTCAGTGGTCAAGTACCCCTGAGTTCAATCCCCAGTACCAAAAAAACTTAAAAATTTTCAAAAAATAAAACATAAATAACCACCAATAAGGAAGCACAAAATAAAATGACTCCTGAAAACTAATGCAAGGAAGGAGAGACCATGGTGACTGAGCCAAAGCCAGAGTACTGACAATACTGGTGATGATTCTAATTGGGGCTCAGACCTGGGATATATTAAAAAGAAGGGCTCAAAGAAGCTCTGAGGTATGGCTGTATGTAACCACAATTAAAATGGAGAGAATGGGGGAACAGAACCATAGAAAAGTGCATGACATGAAGATCATCCCCATTTTGCACCCAAGAGCAGGGCTTCGGACTATGTTTATTGCATCAGTTTTTAATAATAACTGAGTGGTTTTTAAAATATATTTTATAATAAATATTGCACATGTAACTGAATAATAAGGTGTTCTATTTTCATTCCTTGCTTTTATATTGTACCTAGAGTATAAAAATTGAAAATGGTTATCTTTTGAAAAAACGAAAGAAGCTAGATACAAAGCAATATGACATATATGATTTTAATTTTTTAAAATTTATATACATTGAGAAAACAAACAATGTTATTAGGGTAAGTTATTAGGTCAAAGCAATATATTTTTGTTTTGTTTTTATTATTTTCTGTTTCTCTACAATAAATGTACATTATAGGGCTGGGGTTGTAGCTCAGTGGTGAGCACTTGCCTAGCATGTGTGAGAAGCACTGGGTTTGATTCTCAACACAACATATGAATATATAAATAAAATAAAGGTCCATTGACTAAACAATTATTTAAAAAATAAATGTACATTATAAAGAAGAAAGAATAATTTATCAATTTAATATAACTTAATAATAGATTATTATCAATAAAAATTCACCAACCATTCTTTTTTAAGGAAAATAAGACACTGTGGTTAGTTTCAATATCCATTAGAAAAAGTAATTAATTAATTAATTAATATTTGCTTTTTGTTTTTTCCTTTGTAGTGCTGAGGATCAAACCCAGGTCTTTGTGCATGCTAGGCAAATAATCGACCACATAGCTAAAATCCCAGCACCTCTACTCCCACCAATTATTTCTACCCAAAAGCCAAAAATTTCTTGGTAGAAATATAGAAGGCATGACTCACAATCTCAAGACATATTTTAGATAGCATGAAAGGTAGACTAACTCTGAAAAATGAAAAATTATAAATAGTGGTGATGAAAAAAGCCAATGTTATTCAATTTGTTATTATAAATGCCATTGTTATTCAAGTTTATTCGTGAAAATCTTGATTTTAATATTCTTTGTACCATATATACCTATGGGTGAATGTATGTATATATATATGTATTTATATGAAAAATATCACTGATTATCAGAATATACCTGCATCTGAAAGTATGAAATATATTTTATTTTATTTTTGGGGGGGTACCGAGGATTGAATTCAAGAACACTTGCCCACTGAGCCACACTCCCAGACCCGTTTTGTATCTTATTTAGAGATAGGGTCTCACTGAGTTGCTTAGTGCCTTGCTTTTGTTGAGGCTGGATTTGAACTTGCGATCTTCCTGTCTTAGCCTCCCTAGCTGCTGGGATTATAGATGTGCACCACTTGCGCCCGGCTAAAATGTATTTTAAAACCACCCCACTTTGCAATGCTGAGGATTGAACCCAGGGCCTTACACATGCCAGGCCCCATAACCTTATATGTATTTTCCTAAAATAGCATTTAGTAAAATAAAAATCCATTTTGCCCCTAAACATCTATGAATGCCACCCTCTCTTCCATCATTCCTACTCTCTTGTTACTCATCTCACTAATAAGATGTTGCATCTCCCTATTTTATGTAGTCAATGGAAAACCAAATCAACTGGAAAGAAAGAAAAGTATCACATTTACACAGCTAACCAAATCTACTGTGACCATAGTTCTGGTTATTTGAGTTGGCCTTTTTCATTTTGGGTTGAGGTGGATCAGCCATAACATCAATAAAGTGGAAGTAAAGCTGATCACCTCTCTTTAAGTGCTGTAGAAAGAAAGAAGGTGATGCTATCTTACACACACTGATAAAATGTGCCTTTTCTGAAACAAGACTGTGTGGGAAAATTAAACATCAATTATGATTGGCCATCAAGTATTTTTATTGTAAGGTAGCCTTCTGCATGTGTGTACACACACGCACACACAAACACATTAAATAAAGACGATTCACTCAGTAGATCAACTCAAAAGACTACTTTCACACCTGTTCTGAGAAATCAAGCTTACTCTTGTTACTATGGCAACAGATTGTCAGTCTGAATACTGGAGTTTCTTTGGCCTGGCTGATTGCTAAACAGTAGATAAGAGAGGAACACTTTATATTATTTATTTAAATACCTTTCCAATCTCTGTTTTTAAGCTCTTGAATGGATGGGTATACAGGTGCAGCAATAGGAACTAAATTCTGACAGGAAGTTGTTCAGGAGGACACCAAGAGAGTTAGACCTTGGGGCACAGTTTGCCGTTTGCGACTTGCCAGTAGCTGGGCAGAGACCTTAGTTGGACTCTGAATCTCTTTTCTTGGCCTTCTTGTCCCCTCTCTGGTGTTTATTCCTCAAGTGGGAAATGCTAAATTGGTGGTAATATGTGGATGAAAATATACTCACAAGTCAACATGTATGTAGTGAATGTGTGTTACATACCAACCACCAGGGACACATAGACAAAATTAATGCCTTCGTGGACTTGTATTCCTGTGACAAAGACAAGCCAAAATCAAACAGATAAATCCATACATTGTGCTAGATAGTGACAGCTGCTATAAAAAATAATAAAGAATACAAAGATAATATTAGGAATCTTTTTAAAGAATAAAGAAATAATAAAAAATTTAAAATCTTCAAGAAAATCATAACATTTTGATTTACTTATAACTAGGCATGATAGACATAGATTATATGTGAATGTACTAAATCATTTATGTTTTCAATAAATATGTCTCTCTCAAAAATGAAAGCCTTTCATTTGGCAGATACTGGGATCACTGCTGGGAAAAGGGAGCCAGTGACCCAGTTCAAGAGCTGTAAAGATCACAAACCTTTAATAAGGCTAACAAAAGCTGCAAATTTAGGACCTTCAATTTTTAAAGGACTCATATTTTATACCTGTCTTGAGTTCTCTAAAATTTTCCAAGCATCTTTTCTTGTTCTAAGAAAATTCATCTGGACTGTTTGAATGTAGTTTCTTACAAAGAAGGTGCTAGATTTGGGATCTGGAATGTCTACCACAGGTCTATGTGTTAAAATCTTAGTCATCAGCTTGGAGCTTTGGGAGGTGTTGGAAACTTTAAGAGGTGGGGCCTAGTGGGAAGTCTTCTGGTCATTAGGAGTGAGGCTTTGAAGAGGAGAGTGGGACCCAAGCCCCTGTTCTTCTTGTTCTCCTTCCTCCTGGCCATGCGGGAATAGCTTTGCTCCACTATGTGCTCTATACCATGATTCTCTGCCTCACCACAGGCCCAAAAGCAATGAGTACCCAACCATGGATTGAAGTCTTCAAAACTGTGAGCCAAAATAAACTTTTCCTCTTTGTAAGTTGATTATCTCAGGAATTCTGTTACATTAATAAAAAGCTGAGTAACACAAAAGGCTTAAAATTTCTACTCTCTGGCTTATGATTTCCTGGAGCAAGTTTCTTTGTAGAACACATGACCTCAGAATGTAGTAATAGAGGAAAATATAAATGAATTTGGGGAAGAATATCCATTTATGTATTTATGAATGGCAGCACCATTCCAACAACTAAGAGAAACTTAAAGTTTGGGAGTTTGTATTCTGCTAAGGAACTACAAAATGGATGTCCTGATGTGGGATTTAGAAAATTGGGAAAGGGCTTTACAGTTAGGAAGGATGACCAAGCCCTTCCTTCCCTGCCAAAATTGTGCTGGCAACAGATGAATGAATTGCACAAACGCTGGACCACCCAGTGTGGCAATTCCTGTGTTCTTCCCAGATTGTATTTATTCTTTATTGTCTCATAAAGAGCCTGGCACTCACTTGGCAGTTTTGCTGGACAACATGTTGGCATTATATTTTTGTGTCGCCTGAAGCAACTCCAATGACTACAATAAAACCTGCTTGTTGCTTTCTTATTATTGGCATTCAGCATGGGTGATAATTGAACTGTTTGCTTTCTCTACTTGGATTGAAGATCATAGTCTGCAAATAATTCTAAGATGCTATATAAATACTAGATTGAGCAACATTGAAATGTTGGTGTTTATAATAGCCAGGGTGGAGAAAAGCAGGACGTTCACTCAGAAGTTTTGGAAAATCCAGATTCTAGCATCAATCTCTAAGGGCTACAATCTGCTTTGTCCCTCCTGTAAAGATTTTCTTTTGGTTTTATTTAGTTTTAAGTGTTTGTTGGTCTTCAGGCTTCTGGATTTATTCCCTTTTCCCTTGGATTATTTTTTTCCTAGTTGGACTTCAACTCTATTGTGTCAAGGATCCTGGAGGAACTCATCAAGCTGAATGGATGGTAAAATGAGATCTACACCAGTTCTGATAAAACAGAAAACTACTCGCCCTCAAACTTGTCAAGTTCTGGCCTTAAGCTTAGATCTCTCTTCTCCACTCCCAGTCCTCTCCTCCACTCATTAATTCTCTTTCCACTGAAGCACATTTGGTGCCTTCCAGTTTGGACATTCTTGGCAGAGGGAGTTCCATCGCCTGGCGTGAGCTCTTGGTGGTGGGACACTTTGTTTCAGTCCTTTCTCCTGCCGGTACATCCTGCACCAAGGCAGGCAGCAGTGGTCCTTGGAAAGATGCCATTAGTCAGTTAATTAGTGGCAGAGCTCACATATGATCAAGGGATTTTAATGTTATGTCCTCTCTCAAGATCATTTCTACTCATATTCTAAGTCCAGAAAAATTGAAGTCAAAATTTTAATAAGCCTGTAATTTTTTTCAGATTGATATTTTTACATTACAGAATTAACACATTTTTCCTTTCCTTTTTACATTAATTATTTTGAAATGTACAAACCATTTTTTTAAAGAACTTAAAAGAGTCTTTGGAGTTCTAACTGCAATATGGAGATTGTATAAATTCTAACGCATACCATCTCAACATTGTCCTGTGCTGGCTACAGGTTTACAGCATTGATCTGCCCTTTTCAGGTTCTCCAGTTTTCCTTAATTTCTAGCCTCGCCTGGATACAGGCTCATTTGTCTGGCTTTTGATTTACTTGCTTTCTACAGTCTACATTGAGGCTCAGCTATTTCCTTTAGATGCCATTCAGTCCTCAGAAGAGCCAGATTCTATCCTCATTTCTAACATACTTCTTTGTCCTCAACACTTCACCAGTTTATGTTGTTTTCTTTGGGTCATCTTGACATACTGCATCATTTCTGAAGTTGTTTTCTTACATATTTGCCTGTGATTCTATTTGATTAGATATAAGTGTCAAAGTCATTTCAGCCTCACATTGAAACAAAAAGACGGTGTGTGTCTGTGTTGGGGTGGGGAGGAGGAGAAGACTGGCTGAAGGGGTAGTGATGAGGTGTTAGAGTGGAAACGTTCTCATGCCTGTGGTACCAGCAACTCTTCCCAGCCCCCAAAAGACTGCCGTGAAATTGAGCAATCTCCCATGCAGATTTCCCTGGAAACATGAAGGTTCCCTGGGAAATAGCTGTGCAGGCCAGCCTGGGTTTCTTTCTAGACCCAGAGAGGCTTGGGGCTGCATGGTAAATAAAAGCAAAGAAATTTCTGGAAATAGGCATTTGCTTTGGTAAAGCCTCAAACCTATCTAGGCTTATTTTTTAGTTGTCAGGCTGGTTCAAGTGGTTAATTTGAAAAATCTCCCCCAGAAACCTATCCTGAGGAGGGGTATATGGCTGGAGAGAGGGATTATACAGGCATTCAGTTGTTGCTAACTGAAAGCAAATGGACATGAGCAGGTCATGATCTTTCTCTTCAATGAGAACACATTGAAAATGAATGAACTGTTCATAGTTGCACTCAGAAAATGTTTCATCTAAACATATGTCTATTCCTTACAAAAGTCCCTCTGGTGTGGATATAAATGTATATGCTAAAATATGTTTAAAGTAACTTCCAGAGTTCCATTGGAACAATCAGGCATAGAGACAAACTAACCTGTGCTAAGCACCACCCTAGTTAGGATGAAAGGAGGAATACAGGATGCTCCTGTTTAGCATGTTCTTCAGGGCCTCTGCCTGGCTGGTAAACTGGAATCCCCAGTGTCCCTCTTTACTTTGGTTCTATGACCTCAGTCTTTGTAGAGTACCTATGAAGGGTGACCTCAGCCCCAGAAGCATGGCCACTGACTTGGTTTGACCTTTCCCACACCTTCTTAGGCCCCTGAACTAAGGAAGCTCTCACATTCCTATGCTCCAGCAACTCTGTGGGTGCCCCAGTCCTGGTCAGAATTTGCCTACAGGCTGTCATCCCTGCTGAACCACACCTGCCAGGGAGCATGGTGTTGGGCAGAATCTATTTGCCTTCTGTCCAGCCCTGCATTCCTTAGCTGCCATTCTTCATAGTCACAGAAGCATTTCCCCTTAAAGTTTGGTCTGGCTGTACTAAGGCCTGTCAGACCAGACACAGAAAAGTGTGGAATCTCTCTTGCTCTTCCCTTTCCAAACTCAGCAGGTGAAGTACAGAATTAATCTTAAAGGTATACAAGAGAGATCCAGAATCTGGGAATAATCTTTGTGCTGTATTACGCTATTCTGTTTCTGCAATTGTGTTTATACCTTAGAGTTCTGTTGAGTGCATCAATTCTCTGAAGTCCTTTCTCACTGTTACAGATGGAATTGTGGTCCTCTTCCCTTAAAATTCATGTGTTGAAGTTCTAACCCTCAATGTGACCATATTTGGAGACAGGAGCTTTAGGGAGGTAATTAGGTTAAATGAGGTCATAAGAGTGGGACCCTACACCAATAGGACTTGTGTCTTGTCGGGGAGATACCAGAGATGTGCATGCAGAGGACAGATCATATGAGGTACAGCAAGAAGGTGGTCATTTGCAAGCTAGGAAGAGAGGCCTCACTTGAAACCACCCTCCTGGTATCTTGATCTTGGACTTCCAGCCTCTAGGACTATTAAGAAACAAATTTCTGTGGTCTAATCCTATATTCAAGCAGCTTGAGCAGACTAATACACTTACATCTAGGCCTGGTTGTGCAGCCGGGCCCTGCACCCACCCTAACTGTTTTATTTAGCCCTCTTGCTCTCGTTCAGCCCGGCTGCTTTTTCTGTAGTTAGTGAGCAGACTGGTCACTTGGTCCCTGAGGCTGCTTTTCCCCTGCGTTCAGGAATCCTCACTGCCTGGAATCCTGCTTCTGACTGCCTTAGTGCTCCCTTGCACATCTAGAAGAAACTCAAACTTGATTTGAACCCATCTACTTTTGACTGTCTGTGTGGGCTATTGGCTACTTTGTAGGATACCAGAGACACACTTGGGTCAGTTTTCACAGTTATCTCCTCTTCCTACCCACTGCATCTGACTGCTGAGGTCTCAACACACCTTCACTGGTCTGTGAGTACAAGAGGTCATCTCCTTCTTTTCTATTTGTTAGTGCTGTTCCCTGGACCATTGCCCAGGCCTCCTGCTGACTTGCTTTCTGAAGTACTTGTCAGAACTCTTCAGCTGGGCTGGCCTCCAGGTGCCAGTTTTACTAGCCACAACTTTTCTGTAACGAGTTAGGTACTAGCATGACAAGAAGTCCTTTCAGCCATTATTGTTCTCTGTGACCTTTTTATTACCACCTAGTGCCTTGATGTACTCCATCATCTTCACATAAAGGTGTGCAACAAGTCAGTGCTCTGTATTTGCTGCATCGATTTGATCTGATTTGCCAAATTGCAGTGTGCCTTGTTATGTAAGTTAGGAAAGAGAGGGCAATAACAATGTATAAGCAAGACAAATGAATTGCATGACAGTTCACTTTAAGATGAAATTATTTATGAAAAAAATCAACACAGTATTTCTTTATGTAGAAGCTTTCTGATGCATTTCTGAATTGCTAATTGAGAGATGGAGAGAGAGAAAAACAGTGTTAAGGATGTTGTTAATTGAAACTTAGAAACTCATAAAGACAAAGCATATTTAAATCAACAGGTCGATTTCCAAATTTTATTCAGCTACAACTCTTCAATAAGAAGTAACCTGTGTTAGAGACTAATATCACAGAATTTAGATATTAATACACAGGTATTATATGTCACATGAAAATTTCTACATTCCCAAACACCAGCTGCCTGCTGTCTTGATGCTAGAATGAAAGTAGGCCACCGTCAGCCTCATCCTCCATTCCTTTTCCTATCCCCACAGTGTCTCTATACCCACTCCTCAGCATTTTTGTCTGGGAGGCAGCGTAGTGAAATGCGGAAAACAAACAAACAAACAAAACATGAGGTTGGGGCCAGGAAGACTGTATCTGTCACTTTATAATAAAGTGGCATATTAATAGACAAAGTGTGTATCTAGGCACATAAATAATGTAAAAGCATCTGTAAAATAAGGACTGCTATCTATTTCAGGGGGTCTGTAAGACCAATTGATAGTTTATGTAAAGTTTTACAGAATGTCCAGGTCTACAAATACCAATTTCTTCCTCCCCTTTTCTCAATTTGCATATTTTCTTTCAAAGGAAGGGGACCATCTCCAAGCTCTACCTATTGTTTTTTAAGTTCTAATGATCTTCCTCTTGAAGCCAATATACTAAAATGAGTGGTGCATTTTCACTATTAATCTTCTTATCACATGTCATTTCCTTAAATCTTAAAGGCACGCAGAGACTTTGAAGCCCCTCTAGGAAATTTCCAGAATCTGGAATGCTGTCCTTCTGGCTTGGTGGAATTACTAGTAACTGAAATGTCCCTTCATGCTCTTTGGGTGGCAGACCTACTTTCACAAGTTTAAGGAGTTCAATATGTTAGAATCATTACACCAAAAAAGCTGCTCTATAGAAAAAGGAAGATAGAAGGAATTCAGGTCATAAAATTTGAAAGTTATATAATTTTACATTTTATCAGCACTGAAAGTTGTACTTTTGAAGCAAGATATGATCTCTAAATTATTCAATAAATCATCTTATAATAAGGGTACTTTAGGTATCAATAAACAGATAATTGAATTGTCAGTATTCCTTTAAGAAACATCTGTCATTATTTTGAGCTGTTCTGCATAGACTCAAGCCCTTCCAAAACCTTCACACATTATACATTTGGGAAGTTTTAGTATGTTCACTAATTGCTCCTATAGGAGCTAACGACCCCCTTTGCTGCCTTGTCTGATATACCTGATGCAATCAGCAGGGAAAGGTGTGTTTGGTTTCGTACATTGCCTGGTAAATTCCCATTTAGTTCAAAACTAAGTGCAATTTCAAGGTGTTTTTAAAATTCTAATCAATCTGGCATACTGTAAGCATTGCTTAAACTTACACATTTGCTAAAATTTGTGAAAGTAACTTCAGTGAATAATTTTTGTCTTTAAATAGATCCATGTTGCTGTCTATGCAGAATTACCTATACACAATCAACCATGGAAATTCACTGCACATGCCCTTTGCTCTCATAATATTGAAAATCACAGTATAACTTAAAGGACCTCATTTAGTTTAGAAATCAGTGTATGATTTATAAAGGCACCATGTAGAAACCTTATCAGGGATTCGTGACTGGCATGTTTCTCTGTTACAATCATTATTTGCAGAGGGAGATTTGTGTATTGGGTTCTTTTATTTCTGAATACATACCCAATTCCTTGGCCAATTAAAAATGTGTAAGCTTCACATGGCTTAAAATTATCTATGAAAAGATAAATAATGTAGTTTAAAACTGTTTCTATATTCATAGAATCTAAGAATGAGGAGCTGGAAGGCACCTAACAATAGTATATTGCAATTCCCTTATTAGAAAGCCAGCTAGGGGCTGGGGCTGTAGCTCAGGGGTAGAGTGCTTTGCTTAGCATGCATGAGGCACTGGGTTCGATCCCCAGCACCACATATAAATGATAAATGAATAAAATAAAGATCCATCAATGACTAAAAAAAATACATATAAAAAAAAAAAAAAAGAAAGAAAGCCAGCTAAAGAAAGGCCCAAAAGAGATCAAGTAACTTGGCAAATCCCTGGTTTTACAAATTGGTGACCAAATTAGGAACAGAACCTAGTTTATGAAAGACTTGATTCCATGGAAAAGAGGAGAAATAGAAAAGATTTTTAAAGAGTTAAAAATCATTTCATCCAGTTTACAGCAATGTTATACAGAGGAAAGCATATAACTTTGGAAAACATTATTCTAATTAGTTGATTTTGCATATATTCAAATCCATAGATCATCTTTTTCTAACTGAAACTTCGTACCATTGTCACATTTCCTTTTAGTGAAAACAGGTAATTCAATAATTCTCTTCATTTGGAGTTTCACAAATTAAGGATTTATGAGTTTCATTGATAGAAAAGAAATTTAGGCATCAAGTTTGGTATATAAAAATTATAAAGTTTATCTACTTCATCTGATCATTAGCAAGCGTTCTCCATTTATTTAAAAATATAGCCACAGCCACAAAAGTAGAAATCCAACTGCCCTAAAGTGGATTGTTAGTTTTGCTAATTACAAACTACACTTATCTATTGGTTATGAGAGGGTTTCAACTATAATTGTTCCACTTACCTTTGGTGATTGCTCATAACAGAATATAATTAAAATGATAGAATGGAATATATATTGTTTGATTTTAACTTCTCACTCATATCAATCTGTATTGTAGTGTACACTATTTATAGTATAAAACTCAGAGGACTGACAGTGATTTCTGTCTCTGAAACACGATGTGCCTTGATGCATACTTCAGTCTACCTTTTCTCCCCTAATAGTCAAAGTCAGGCAGTACTGGAAACCAAAGACTTGGGATTAACACGCATGCATGGCAGACATCACCCCTCTCAGCCTGGCTGCCCCTCTAAGGGATTTTGAGAAAATCGCAAGTGCCTGTGGTTAGGCCTTTGCAGTACAACAGGAAAGCAGAAGACCATTTAAAAGGAGATTGGATGTGTAAACCAAGATGAATCTGGGAAGATAAAACTGTCAAGTGACAAATTAGGGCCAGAGCAACTAGAGAAGGTCACCAGAATTCAAAGGGAACTGGGAAGGAGGTAAAAACTAGGCATATGATCGACTAGGTATTGTGACAACAAAGAGGAGTCATACAAAGTCTTTGCTCTTAAAAGTTCAGTTAGGAGGCGGGCAAAGGAAACTCAAATATATCAAAAACCCACCATGTGTGGGCACGGGGAAAGGTATTTACAAACATTTTATTAGTTGAATTGTGCCTCCCCCCCACACACAAAAAAAGATATGTTCAGGTCTTAACTCCCAGTAACTGAGAATGTGACCTTATTTGGAAAGAGTGCTGTTTTATTTGGTTAAATGAGGTCATGCTAGAGTAGGTGGGCCTTTCATCCAGCGTGACTTGTGTCTTTATAATAAGAGACACAGACACAGTGTAAAGACAGAGGCAGAAACTGGAGTGATGAATCTACAAGCTGCCAGCTTCTGCTGAGAAGCTAGGAGAGAGGTGAGGGACAGACTCACTCCAAAACCTTCAACAGAAAACAACCCTGCTGAGACCTTGATATGGGATTTCCAGCTTCCAGACTCAGAGACTGTGAATTAGTATTTCAACCACCTACTTTTTGGTGCTTTGATATAACACCTAGGAAACTAATATGCCATTTAATTTAGCCTTTGTATGAATTTACATGATAAATAATGTTAGCCCCATTTAAAAACTATCTTTGGCCAGGCGCCGTGCCACAACCCTGTAATCCCAGCACTTAGGGAGGCTGAGACAGGGGAATCGCAAGTTCAAAGCCAGCCTCAGCAACGGTGAGGCGCTAAGCAACTCAGTGAGACCCTGTCTCTACATAAATACAAAATAGGGCTGGGGATGTGGCTCAGTGGTTGAGTGCCCCTGAGTTCAATCTCCAGTACCAAAAACCCCCATAAATAAATAAATAAATAAATAAATACTATCTTTGTTTATACCTTACCTTGTCCCAAAAGAAGTAGCTGTGGGATTAGACAGAACTTAATTCACATTCTGAACTTCCACTCACTAGTTAAAAAAACTTGGAAAATTTATTTTAGCTTTCCAAAGCCTACATTTGCCCTAATATAAATTGGAGGTAATTCTATTGGGATTAATATTTCCTAATTCACATTGGCTGCTAAAAAGCTAATAAAGAAATTTGGGGCACAAGTATTCAGGATCTCAGACATGTTTTTCTTAATGTTAAGAATCTTTTGGCATCATATAAGCTTCTGTAGGCTTTCATAATATGTTAGGGAGAATAAATTATGTTAAAATAAACATAAATTTAGATAAGGCTGAGCCTAGTTGAATATTATTCATATATTACCTACAGGATTGAAAACATCTTACTGTAGTCTAAATGTGTGGCCTCCAAAGCAGGATCCCCCCCCCCCAATGATATGATTCCATGAGGAAAGAAAATATTTGAGCTAATATTTTTTTTAAATATTTTTTTTTTTTAGTTGTAGATGGACACAATGTCTTTATTTTATTGCTTTGTATGTGGTGCTGAGGATCGAACCCAGGGCCTCACGCATGTGAGGCAAGCGCTCTACTGCTGAGCTACAATCCCAGCCCCTAATATTTTTATTTTTATTTGTCAAAGAAACAAAACCAAATCAGATTTCTTCATATTTAGTATATGTGTTAGTAATAAGTGCTCACATTAAGACAGCTAAGTGTGAGACAGCCAGAGGGAAGGGTGGGAGCTTGTGTTTGATGGCAGTGAACTCTCTGGTTCTTTGATAATGACCTGTTGTTAAATATTGCTCTTGATGTATGTCCACATAGTTAAACTTGTAAATTATATTTTCAAGTATTAACTTTCCCTCACACAATGAACAAGTGGTTTAAAAAGAGACCTACAAAAAATTGCAGATAGAAGACAGATTAGGTATACAGAGGAAGAACAAGATAATTGCAGAACAGACACTTCTACTCCTGAAAGTTCTTTTTCGGTCACATTGTGAAATAAAAAACAATGATGATTTAATTAGATATGACAGGTAGCTGGCCCCTGAGACTCAAAATTATCAGGAAGATTATTTGAAATGTGGATTTATATCAACTATCCTTATTGAGCCCTAAGTATGCACTGTGCTTGGAAATATTAGCTGACATTAGTACATATTAATTTATTTTATAACTGTAAATGCCTATATTGGGGGCAATTGCTCAAAAATGCTTATTATAATGATATACAATTATAGATTGGAGATCTGCCTACATAATGAGTGTATGTTAGTCACCACTCTCTTCCTGAACTTCTCCTTAGGCTTTCTTACAAAATGGTTTATATAAATGCAGAACACCACAGGGAGAGTCAGTGAGACATCTGAAGGATGGGTTCAATTTGCTAGGTCCAAAAATGCTAACAGGCTTGCATTTAACCCCTTAGGGTCTCCAACAGCACTGCCCAATGGAACTTTTTGCAGTGGCAGAAATATTCTGTATCTATTTTGTCCAATATGGTAGCCACGAATCAGGTGTAGCTATCAAGTACTTGGAAGGTGACTAGTGTGACTGATAAAGTCAAGTTCTAATTTTATTTAATTTTCATTAATTTAAGGACCCACATGTGGCCAGTGCCTGTGTAATTGAACATCTCAGCTCTAGAGAAAGAGGTCCTTGCAAGAGAGTTCTTCCTAAGATTTGATAGTGCTAGATACACATTTGCAAATGAAAACAGATATCAGAAAAGGCAGCACATACTACAGGAAGACAGAGCATCAACCTTGAGAGCTATACACAAAACAGTACAATGACCACTGTACTCAGTATGAAATGTATAAAGAATTCACTCAGGAAAATAATCATCAAAAGACCTTTGCTTGCAGGCTAATTCATGTAAGGTAGAATTTAATAATATTCTGTATAATTAAACTGTTACCAAGCAGATGGTATGCTATAAAACCCATAAAATGTTGGTAGATCCTTGATAAAATGTTGTTAGATCAGTAAGCTGGCCTAGCCTGACTTCCTGACTTTCTGTTGAGGTGACTGACCTTCTGGGTGAGGTAGGAACACATTCCCACCTCATGCTGCGCATTCCAAACCCAACCCCTCCCCCTCCACAAATTAGTGGCAAGCACTTGGGGCAGCCCTCCCATCCTGTCATTAATGTGTAGCTAAGGCAACCTGGCTGACTGCTTTGTTACTATGGCTCTCTGTGCCAGATTTCTGGGTCTGTATATAACAAGAGAAGATTGGGTGAAACTATATTCAGGAGTCAGCAAGGGCAGGAAACACTGGCATTTCCAGATCTAGGTCCACCATACTAAGTTAAAAATGAAGCTGGATTTTCCCCCTTGGGCAATTAACTGGCTTACCTCATTTTTTTTTCTATACTAAGACCTGACACTTTGAGAAATGCTAATATTTGTTCTTATTTAATGCTGATAAATAAGAACAATATTGTTTCACACATGTAGCTATGAAGCTTCTAAGGTAATGGAAATGGCATGAATTGAGATGCTGTTTTTGACACAAACATTGTAGAACTTATTATGAAGTGAAAAAAGAAGTGCTTAAATAGTATATATAGTATGATCCCATGATTGTAGAAATAAACACAGATGTATAAAATAGACACAAAAGACATGTTAAAGCATAAACGGTATTTCCTGGAAGTGGAATTATAAGTGTTTTTTAAAAATATTTTTTTAGTTGTTGATGGATCTTTATTTTATTCATTTATTATTTATATGTGGTGCTAAGGATCAAACCCAGGGCCTCACGCATGCTAAGCAAGCGCTCTACCACTGAGCTACCGCACCAGCCCATAAGTGATTTTTACTTATTTACTTTTTCATGCCTGTGTTTTCCAAACTTCCTTCAATAAATATGCATTACTTCTTAATGAAAAACTATACATTTTTAAAAACTATATTCCTTACCTTGAATAATTAAACTTCTGATAATAAGAACAGTAACAGTATAGCAGGTCAGAGAGAAAACAAAAAGGAAAAACACATATAATATGTCCTAAAATCTCTACTTTTACCAATTTTCAAAATTATTTGATAGTTGCTCTGAGATCGGCTGTCTTTACCCAATTCTATGAATCAAGACAGAACATTTTGGTTAATTAGAAACAATTTACTGAGTTTCAAGATTGTAAATGAATTAATTTCATTTTAAAATAATAACACATCCTTTTTTAAAAATTTATTTATTTATTTTAGTTGTAGGTGGACAGAATATCTTTATTTTATTTTTACATGGTGCTGAGGATCGAACCCAGTGCTTCACATGTGCTAGGCGAGCACGCTACCACTGCGCCACAATCCCAGCCCAATAACACATCCTTTAATATATGTTATTGGGAACTCAGCTGGTGATAAAGTTGATGAATTAATTCATTCAACTGGTGAATTCTAGAAAGTAGGCAACATGCTAGAGTTAAGAGTGGATTAGGTGGACACAATCTCTGTCACAGATTTAACCATATATTTTATTTTATAGAAAATCTATAAAGAAAACATTCATTATTATAAAATAACACAAAATTATGAAATAATCAAGTGATCTGTTAGACATAAAGTCATTAAAAACCTATTTGACTATTTCAGAAAAGGACACTGTAAAGATAGTAAAAATATGAGAAATTTCCAGAAGAAAGTCCAAATTATTCTCATTACAGAACACTGGGAAATACATTTTTAAAATATGTCTCTCTAATTTTGCTGCTTCTTACTTGATGGCTCTTAGACAAGGTATGCCAGCCACCTCTCATATCTAATAGATCTGTGTCATAGGAAAGTTTTCATATTACTTGAATTATGAAGTTTGAAGACTAAAATGATAATCCTCTGAAAACAAAATTGTTAGGAAAAAATTCCTTTGCACTTAAAATTTATGAGCTCCAATAGATACTTACTTACCCTTTTAAGGATTTTTTGAAGGCCATCAGGAAATTATATTTGAAAACATTTGCAGCTTGCTACTATTGGAATTTTGTTTTGACCCCCTGTTCAATTAGTAGTGACCTCCCTCTGAAATATGGCTGATTCTTTCTCTCTGAATTTTTCGGTCTACTTTTCTTTCTGTAATGTCAAAGCCAGGGAGTTTGAAGAACCAGGGTCTTGGGGTTAACACTTAAGCATGGCAGACATCTCCCCTGGCAGCCAGCTGCCCCTCTTAGGGACTTGGAGAACATCATGAATAGGAAAAAGCATCCTGGGGCAGGGTTGGGTACTGGCAGTTCAACAGGAAAGCAGAAGATCATTTAAAGGGGGAAATGGGACACTGTAAACCAACATGAATCTGGGCAAATAGAACCATCAAATGAAAAATTAGGGGAAGGTGGGAGGCCAGAACCACTGGAGAAAGTCATGAGAAGTCAGAGGGAGGTAGGAGGGAGGTCAAGGATGGGGTAGTTTCAGAAGCCACTTAGAAACACTGAGTTCTAATTATCATAGGATGTCTATGAATAGCTGGTTTGTTCTTGCTGGATCAGGGGTAGGTCTTCTACCCCACACCATCCTGACCAGTGCTGTCTCTTCTAGTTTTGGATTTGTGGTTTATCTTAAAAAATTAATCCAGATGTTGTGATTTTTATTCTCGACCTCTAAAATGTCACTAGCAAACAATCAGACCTGCGATACTGTCCTTGGAATCTTAGATATAATATAGTAACCAACCCAGGATTCACCTTTACCTATGAAGATCCTAGAGGGGGAATTCTTTATTTGTCCTTCTGGTTGACACATCCCTTTACACCTACATTACAAGCTTCCCAAAGTGGATGAGAAACTTCCATGCAGCAGTAGGGATTGCCTCCTTATTGTCACAGTGGTTAATATTTATACCGAGAATCTATTATTTACAGGCACTTTCAGTATATTATCCTTTCTAATGTGCATACCAATCCAGTTTAGAAGGATAAGCCAGGATGCACAGTAGTTAAAACAGATATAGCCACTATCTATCCCAGCCAGGGTTTGAAGCAGGTTGCTCTGACTTCAAGCCCAACTCCTGTTCTTTACGCTGTGATGTTGCTCTATTCAGATGTTTTGTGGCTCATTCTACCATGTCATAGCTGAATTACCACATTACCAATTCCCAATTCATATGGCTGTTTGTTGGCCACACATAATTGTACTCTTCATTAGCAAGCTCGGTTCTGTGGTTCCTTTGATCTGTTTGAAAACCTGCAGTAAATGCAAAGTAATAATGGATGAGCAATCTAACCCTTAAAATGGGAACTTGTTCTGATGGTCACTGCCACCTATCCTTTCAGCTCCCTTACCCTAGCACTTCACTGCAATTATCCCTTTATTTTATTGAAACTGCCAGTGTATTGATACAGTCACGCTTTCATATTTTTACTACTGTCCTAACTTTGCTTCTTTTACCCAATCTAAATTCATGACCCATTATTAAAATCGTTTACTTGAAAACACACTGGCCCCACTTTCCCTGTTCTTGCCTGGCTAGATTCCAACCTTAATGAACCTGACCAGCCATCTTCTCTGTGCCTGCACTTACTGGTGATTATATCACAACTGTTAGCCTAGTTGCACTTTAAATTTTTGATCCCAAGCCTCAGCTATGCCCTCAGTAACGATAGAGCCCTCTAGAATATAAGACCCTTAGAGTTCGAAAATGTTCCTTTAATTATTTATCATAAAGCTTAATGTGATATATCAAATATATATTTTAAATATTTACATTGAGGACAAATTATAGTACAAGTTACTATGTTACTTGCTGAATTAAGGTACCTTCACTTCAATTTAAATTTACTAATGATGTCTTCACATATTGAACATTACTCTGCTTCCTAAATATACATTATTAATAATATTAGCAAGTATGGGGTATATTATTATTATTCCTCTTTAACTGAAAAGGGATCTAAGGTTTAAATACCACCTCTCTTGGCAGAGACAGGGTGTAAAGTTAATTTTGAGGCTTGTTCCAACTTCAGGAGGGCTCTTCTCAATGGCTTCTTTTCCCGTTTCTTTCTGTTAAGTCTTTGAAATGACTCATTTCCTCTTGCCCAAAGCTCCCACACTCTCACTCTCCCCATTCTTAGCCTATAACTTGGACTTAAACTTCATTGAAAAAAAATCTAACCCATCAGACAGGGACAACTTAATTTGATTACATCTATACACCTTGCAGTCTATGGCCATTTTCTTCTCTGTGCCTTCCCTCTTTTTTAAATGGAGTGTCTCTGTTCCTATCCAAGGTCTGTCCTCTGAGACCACTAATGCTCAAGTCCTACCCACTCTTACATTTCCAAGGAATTTGCTGCCATAGTTAAATCCCCTATATTCTACAATGTCATTGGCTTTCTGTGTACTGGGTCATTCCAGGCAACATACAAACAAGTGCCATAGTCTCCCAAGTTACAAAACCCAAAACACATCTGTCGATGCCCTCTACTCTATTTTTCCATTTTCTTTCATAGCACATCTTCTCAAAATAGTTCTTTGGCCTTTGTTCACTCTTTTTTAAAAAAAAATATTTTTATTAGTTGTTGATGGACCTTTATTTTATGTACTTATTTATATGAGGTGGTGAGAATTGAACCCAGTGCCTCACACATGCTAGGCAAGCGCTCTACCACTGAGTCACAACCCCAGCTCACTCTGTTCCCTCTTTTGGTTACTCTGTTGAGCTTCTACTTAACCACTCCCTGGATCATCTCATCAGGGCCACCAGCAATCTCATATTGCTAGATTCTGCGTGCACTTCTATTTCCATTGTACTTGCCTTCCTCTCCACAACATCTTACCCAATGGTCCAATCCCTTTTTAGAGAACTTTATCTCTTGGCTTTGAAAATAAACACTTTCGAGCACCCTACCTCTGGGCCATCCTTTATTTCTCCTCCTTTGTCGGATCTCAAAATATTGAGATATGCCAAAATATAAATCTATATAGAAGGATCTCTCAAGGTGATCTTTTCCAGTCCATAACTTTAAATATCAATCATAAGCAGGAGACTTCATTTGCCATCCATTTGACACCCTTTTCCTATCTTGTACAATCAACTGACTACTTGGCACCTCTACTTGGATAACAAACATAGAGTTTCTATGGCACTGTCCACTGGGAGCCTACTCAGTACCCACTCCTCCTTTCTTCTTTGCCAGCAGAACCTTGATTTGGTATAGTTACCAAAGAGCCATGATCTCCAAGGGTGATAGGTCATCCAAGCAACCCTCCATTAGTTCTGCTCCAATCATAACAATCCAATTTTTATTGTCAGTGATTTGCTTATAAGCTGCAGTGTGCATGCAACACAGTTCTGGCCAATGAAGTGAAAGGAACATCTGCCAGGGAGCTTCCAGGGACATTTTGCTTGCTAATGAAACAGACGATGTAAATCAGATTCTGTACCTTCCTTGTTTGTTCCACTTGTTTTTGTCTGTGAGATCCTCTATAATCAGGCCTTTGATTATCTTTTTCATCTCATGCTGTTCTTTTCTTTGTTCACTCACCACACTGGCCTTCTCTCTATTTCTCAAACACACCAGTGTCCTGGTCTTTGGTCTTGCTGGTCACTCTGACTCAAATGCCTTTCCTCCTGACCTTTGCATGGCTCCCTCTTGTCATGTAGGACTCAACTACTGTCTGTTTCTAATGGTTTCCCTGCTTATTCCCTGCTTATAATTATTTATAATTATAATTATAAATAACAGTGTCAATTGCAATATTTATATTTCTGTCTTAATGACTTACTCTTGTCACAATCTAAAATTACTAAATTATAAGATCTTACTAGAATATAAGATCCCTAGACTTCCATGATGTTCCTTTTATTATTTATCACAAAACTTAATGTAAAGTATCTAATATGTATTTTAAATATTTACATTGTGGAAGAATTATAGCATAGTTATATTACTTGCTGAATTAAGGTATTTTCATTTCAATTTAAATTTACTAATGAAGCCCTCATATATTAAACATGACTCCACTTTCTAAATACACATTATTAGTAATGTTACCAAGTAGGGGACATATTATTATTGTTATTCCCCTTGAACTAAAAAGGGAACTAAGTCTTAAATACCATCTCTCTTTACAGGGTCAGAGATTGAGTTAGTTTTCAGGCTCATTCTAACTCCAGGTGGGCTCTTCTAAATGGCCTCTTCCCGTGTTTCTCTTAAACTTCTACTTCGTTCATTGCTATCATGGGGCTATGAGTCTTCTCTCAGTTGCCCACTATCAAAATCTTCCATGTTTATAATTGTGCAGTTAGCCCTAAAATTCCTCACACTCCATTCCAAAAAATAATAATAATGACCCCCCCATACACACCGCCATGCCCGCCCTAGAGAAACACATAGGTGGAATTCTCTGTTCTTAGTTTGCTTTATCCCCAGAGCAAAACCTCTGCCTCACTGCTCTGGACCTGGAGGAGGGAACTGCAGCATTTCTCTTGGATAGGGGTACTTGGGATGGGGAGTGGCTCCTGGTCTTCTTGGCTTGCTTTTCTTGTCATGGAGCCACTATCCTAAGAGCAACTTGGGGTACAGCTGATTAGAACTCCGTGATCTTGACCTGTCATGCCAGATATAAACTTTCCACCTTACAAGAGGGGGACTGGGTGAGGAAGGACCTTCTGGGTTATAATTGTCTGGAGTTTCTACGAGGCAGAGCTAGGAAGGGTAAGAAATATTCATAGGTGGCCCTCCCTGGGAGAGACCATAACCCTAAACTGGGCTGGGGAAGGGAAGAAAACCTATTCTTGGCTACACCCACTCAGCTAGAGCTTCCGTCACATGGAGCTGGGAGGTAGGGAATAAGTTATGTCTCAATGCTGGAGTTGCTGTTCAAAATGACATTTAATGGGTTTTCTCAAGCATATATTTCTCCATTATTTGTATATCTTTAGGACAGCTTCCTAAGACTTCAAATGTTTGTTGCTTTTATAATTTTCATTAGTTATGGGGAGTTTTTTTGGAGGGCAGTTGGGGGTGGGAGGGACCACTGCTATTTTATCCCTAAAATGATAAATATGTTTCCTATGGCTATTGTAACAAATTACCACAAACTCAGTGGTGTAAGAGAATGCAGATTTATTCTCCTATATTTATGCAAGACAGAATTCCAGAATCAATTTAACTGGAGTAAAGTCGAGGTGTTGGCAGGAGTGCTTGATTCTGGAGGCTCAGAAGAAAATCCATTGCTGCCCTTTCTGGCTTCTAGTGGCCGCTACTATTCCTTAGCTTGGGGCTAGGTCACTCAGGTCTTTGCTTCTATTACCACATGGCCTTCTCTCTGACTCTCCTGCATTCCTTTCATTAGGGCCCTTGTGGTTATATGAGGTCCACTTGTATAATCCAGGATCATCCCCCATTTCAAAATATTTAACTTAATCACATCTGTAATGGCTCTCTAGCTGTATAAGGTAGTATTCTCAGGTTGCAAGGACTAGTTTATTAATATTGAGGGTGGGTGGGAGTGATAATTAGAATCATATGATTTTAGTGTCTGAATGGAGCCATGGTCTTTACAGATGATGAAACTCGCTTAGACAAGCATACCAAAGATCACGTAGCTAGTGTATAGTAAAGCTATAGTCAGTCTTTCAACTCCTGTTTCAGAACATAAAGTTTGAATGATTAAACAAAAACAAATATCCATATTATTTATGGGTTCTAAACCATAGATGTAGAATAAAATTGATGAATTATTATAAAAAATACAACATTTTTACCAAAAATATGTGAAGTTAATTAAAAATAATATACATAATACAATCATTATATTCAAATATTACTTTTAACATCCCCTGTATTTAAAGAAAAGGATTGGCTGCAAGCAAGATGTTTTTTCCAAGTTAATTTAATTCATTTTCATGAATATATGCAATAAAACAGTAATTACCACCATATGCACTGTGGAATACACATGTACTCTTAGAAAATTTATGGAATACATTCTTTGGTAGTTCCAGATGAAAGAAATTATCCACGATTTCAGGAGAAACCTAGAAAAATTAATTGAATGAGTAACTTGTGATGTGGGAGGGTCTCTTTCTGAAAAATATTTTCACTAATTCATGTTTGTAAAGTGTGATCCTCTCCAGAGCTTCTCTCCACAGTTCTTTTTTTCTCTAACTCCTGAAGGACATTCAGGGCATGGCCACATTTCTCTTGTGACATAAAGTGACTCATGAAAATAACTGATTAGTGATTGCACAAAGTACTTCTGGGAAAAAGTCTTGATGAGAGTTGGAACTGTTCCTTTTAACAATGTCTGCACTTTGAGTTTTTCAAAGATATTGAGATAGAAAGAGAAAACCTCCCTCCATAGATGCCTTTCATAGGCACATCTTCATTGCTGAATGGGAAGTTGAACAACATGTTCTTGTCAGTAATAAGAAGTAGTTACAGGAAAGAATTCTGGCCCTTGAAAGGGCTAGATTACAGTGCCAAATAGATTTGATCTGACCACTGCCCCCTTCTCCTTAGCAAGTAAAATTCCCTTTAGGGTATCAACTCAGAGAGAGGAAAAGAAGACTGGGTGTTTTCTGGGCACAGAACTTGGTTCGTGTAGCATAGATCCTTTTTTTTATTGCATAAAGTACTTTACTAGATACACCGATTTACTACTATTCTATAAAAATGGTGCAAGAGTACATCAAACATTTTCACAAATGACTGAATTTAAAGGCCTCCTTCAAAAGAATCAAAATGAATCTCTTTAATTAAACAAATATTGTTTGATATATTCCCAAGTGATGTTCAAACTCAATGAGGATATGTTTTTTGAGGCTTCATATTGGATGGAAACATTTTTTTTATTCTGCTAAAAGTCCTATGAGCTGTATAGAACTTTTTGGCCCTAAAATAAATATAAAGAAGTAGAGTTTAATAAGTGCTTAAAAATTACACAACAAGCTTTCCAATTTCCCTTGTGTTTTATCCTTTAAATATTATGTGCATTGCTTTTTCAGGAAAGGCCAAAACTTTTAGGTTCCATTTAATGCTATTAAGGAAGTTCAGTCTGGAGAATCACTTCAGTGTATAACTAGATTGTATTTAGTATATTTCACAAAAGTTTCAAAACAATTCCCATTCCTATAGAACTAAAGAGTTATACTTGTTCATACAGGGGTAAAATATAATTGACAGCATTTTCAGAGCATGGCCTGTTCACTTAACTTACAAGAAGCATACATACAAGATACATAAATATCATGAATATTCAGGTTTATTAATTTTTATCAAATTTAGTACACTTGTATTACCAGCACCCAGATATAGAGATAGCATCCCAGAAGCCCCCTTCATTTAATGTTTTATGAGAGGGTTTGGTGTTGTGTCTTCAGAAATTTGGAAGTCCAATTGGATAGCCAATTGTGGACACATTCTTTCCTTACACAGTGTTTTAGTCAGTTTTTTTGCCACTGTGACTTAAAGACCCAACCAACACAATTGTAGAGAAGGAAAAGTTTATTTAGGGGCTCATGGTTTCAGAGGTCTCAGTCCATATACAGCCAGCTCCATTCCCCAGGATCCAGGTGAGGCTGAACATCATGGCAGAAGAGTATGGCAGAGGGAGGCGGCTCACATGATGATCAGCGAGCAGAAAGCAGAGCAGAAATATTTGAAAAACTTGCACTTGAAAGGCAGGAATAAAACTGGGGCTAAGGAAGTTGCAGTTGTTAAGACATTACTGCCACTAAAGAAGTGCTAAAAAGACAATAAGAAAGATGGATTGAGGGGGACTCAGGAGCTGGCAAGACTACACTCATCTCAGGCTGAAGGGAGAAAAAGTGAAAATTCTCTTGAGAAGAGATCAGTGGGGAATCCTTCTTGCACAGAATCCTTCTTTGCCCAGAGACAATAAGAAAGATGGCTTGAGGGCATCTCAGGAGCTGGCAAGATACATCCATCTCAAACTCAAGAGAATAAAAGTGAAAATTCTCTTGAGAAAAGACCAGTGGGGAATCTTGCACAGGGGAGTCTAGGAAGTCTTTTTCAAGGTGCTCAGCCATCCAGACACTTAGAGGCTGCTACAGCAAGGGTCCCTAGAGGCTTGGCTACTGCTCAAGATGGCAGCATACCTTGGCATCAACTATGTGGTGCTAGTTCTACAGGAATGCAGAATGCTGTAGTTAGGGGGTTATGGAGGCTTCCACCAAGATTTCAAAGGAAGGCCTGGGAGGCCAGGCAAAGTGCAGTAGGGTCGGAGTCCCTGCGGGCATCCTCTGAGAGGGCAATATGTGGATACTTAAGGAGGAATTCAAAACTGCAGTGGAGACACCCAAGATTAAGAAATACCATTAACTTGGGACATCATCCTAGGAAAGCTGCAGGAATTGAGCAGAAAGAAGCCAACAGGAAGGCCACTTGGGCTGCAACCAACAAGGCCACAGGGGCGGAGCTACATAAGCCCTTTGGAGAGAATATCACAATGCTATGGAGCTACAGGATTTGTTTGCCCAGCTGGATTTTGGTCTTGCTTTGGTCCTATCCCTTCTTTCAATGCCCCTAATTTTGTGAATGGAAATATTTACTCTGTACCATTATATATTGGATACTTGTAAATTGCTTTTAATTTTACAGGAGCTCTCAATGCGAGATTGCCTTGAGCCTCAGAGAAGACTTTGGACTTGAACTTTGAGCAATCTCGGTACTGTTGAGACTATGGGGACTTTTGGGAATGGACTAAATGTATCTTGCATCGTCAGATGAGTGTGAACTTTTGGGAGCCAGGCATAGAATGTTATGATTTGGATGTGAGGTATCACTCAAAAGCTCACACATGAGACAATGTAAGAAGGTTCAGAGGAGAAATGATTGGGTTGTGAGAGTCTTAACACAATCAGTGAATTAATCCCCTGATAGGGATTAACTGAATGGTAACTGAAGTGGTAGGGTGTGGCTGGAGGAGGTGGGAATTAGGGGACATGTCTTTGGGTATGTATTTGTATCTGGCAAGTGGAGTCTCTCTCTCTCTCTTTCTCTCTGCTCTCTGATCATCATGTGAGCTGTTTCCCTCCGCCTCACTCTTCTGCCATGATGTTCTGCTTCACCTCGAGTCCCAAGGAATGGAGCCAGCCTTCTATGGACTAAGACCTCTGAAACCATGAGCTCCTGAATAAATCTTTTCTCTGCAGTTGTGCTGGTTGGGTCCTTTAGTCACAGCAGTGATAAAGCCGACTAAAACACACAGTTTGTAGGTACCCAAAAGTACTTGTCATATGCTTTCAGACAGAGGAAAACAATACCATAAAAGGGAAAAGGATACAAGTAAAACTACTTTCTTTTCCATTTATCAAAGAAAAAGAAATTATAGAAAACCACAAACAACATAACCAAAAGAAAGAGGCTCAAATTATTAGTTTTAAATTCGTACTCTTGGACACTGACTTTAGGGCACAGGGGCTAGGCACAGCTCAGACTGTAGGAGGCCACCACTAGAGGGAGGCAGAGTTGCCAGCCAGGCTCTGAGGCTGTCTCTCTGGCTGTCTCTTCAACCCCTCTTGGTGGTAAGGCCAAGGCTCAGCAGTCCTGGGCTTCCTTCAACCACCCCCAGCCAGACAGACCACCATATCAAAGAAGGCTTTTTGTTCAAAGAAAGTTCACTACTTAGGTGAAGACTGGAAGGTAAATAGTAAGCAGGGGGGTCTGAAATGGACGATCTTAAGAAGTTAACAGGACCTGAAGGCACCTGAGCTGGGGGCCCAATGGGAGGAGGTATGGAAAGTTCTAGGATGCATTTTACAGATGCTGTTTAGTGACTGCCTTGAGGTTATGGATATAGAAACAGAGGCCTGGGGTTGTCCCCAGTTGCAGTGGTATAAATGGTGAAGCTCAAACCAAAAAACCCATCTCCTAGCTTTAAGAGTGCATTCTTCCCTTTATTATTATTACCCTAATTGGATACTGTATAACTTTATATCAATGAGTTGTACTGGAAAGATGATGCAAGTTCAAACCATGCAGTGTCAAAAGTTATTGGCTGAGGGAGTTTTGGATGGTTGTTGTGAATTCAGTCACACTATTACTCAAGCAAAGCTAACTATGCTAACTTCACACTCAGTGGATAGGAAAAAATGAGTAAGTGTGAAAGACCTAACTACAGAGGCACGCCCATTTAAACTGCTCAGGTGTGTGTGTGTGCAGGCGTACATTTGTAAGTATATTTATGTGTGTTCCTGATACTCTTAGATCTGTTATGACTGTAGTAATGCTGTTACTCGCTTTGGGCCTACAGGACTCAAGTTTTTCCATATGGCAACTAAAAATAATAGAAAGTTTCCATTAAAAGGGCAATTTAAGAACACTGTTGTGTATGCCACTTTATTTACATTTAGGCAGGAGGATACAAGTGACTTGTTTGTAGTAGTGATTTTTTTTTTTTTTGGTGTAGATATGTTTTAAAACCCAGAATTATATGGTTAACTAATTAATCTTAAGCTAAACAATACATAGTTAAATTATGCAAATAATGGGAGCTCAATTTACCTTTACTTTGGTCAAAAATTGACATTAGAAACTTATAAAATCTATCAAAGCCTCATATTCTATTCAATTATACCTACTTTGTTGTAGTGACTCTGCCTACTCAGACAATAGGAAATGATTCTAAATTCCCTGTAACTGAACATTAAGACTGTATTTTCTATAAAAGAAAGAGGATGGCCTTACTCTGTTCACTTAGCTTTCTGCTGTGGGTTTCTCTAGCTATGGCTAGCTAGTTGTTCTACTTTAAATAAGACAAGGTTTTTGGTTTCACCTTTATATTAACCCTTTAGCATTGGTCTATCATCACAGCTGTTCACTGAGTATCTTATCCTAGTTATCTGTTTTATAAATGAATGCTTCTGAAAATAAAGGAGACTAAGGTGAATTGGGAGAGCTTGGTAGCTTTGTAGGTGATAATCAAATGGCAAACTTGAAGGATATCCTTAAGCAAGATCTATGATTCTATGATTAAACTACTTCTGAAAAGAAAACCACTTACTCAGAAATAACTGCAACTGCCTTCCTTTCCATGGTATGATGGTTGTGTCCTTTTTATACTTGAAAGGTGCTTTCAGTGCACATTGAACTTAAGAACAGTCATGCAGGGCCCTTGTGGGTCCTATCCAAGTGTAAGCCAGGTTGGTGCTAAAGCCAGTTGGGCTCCCAGGACACAAGCCCACCAAGAAAGTGTGGGTCCCTGAAGTGCACACATGTGGCAACATCCCTGGGAGTCCTGAGGTGAGAACCAGGCAAACAGGATTCCGTCATCAAGCCCAGTGTGTGAGTGCACGCAGTCCAGGCCTGTCCACAGCAGTTGGGGTAGAACAGCTAGACGCTGGATACAGATGAGGGGAAGAAGGGGTGAGCCATGAGTGAGGGTCTCAGGCAGTTTGCATCAACAGGAAGGCATGTCTGATGGTGTGTTTTTAGCATCTGTTAACCATGGTCGTGGCACCTAGATGACAGTACAGAATCAGAGCCGATTGCTGATATTATTGGAGAAGAAAATAGTTCACTTTGGTGAATTTTCCAAACATCTGAAAAAAAATGTGTACATTCAAGTAGTTTTCAGAGAGACTTTTAAAATAGACTGTATGTTTTCCTGTCTTTTTAAGCAAAGTATGAGTTTTTAAGTTAAAACACTAGGCTAGGCTTTAAAATAGCGAAGCCTTGAGGTTTATTGAGCTCTGACCAACTTCCTGTCAAGACAGGAAATCATGAAGTTTCCTCAGGATGTCACATTAAAAGTAATTCTTATGTTGACTTTATTCTTTTAAAATTTTCTGTCTCCAGTAGTGATATGGTCTTTGTTACATCTTACTCTTCTCAGTGTGCCCATCTCTATCAGCACTCATCTCCCTCCTCCCCTTCTGCCAACTTATTATGATTTATCTGTTTAGGACTAGATATGCAGATGTGTTAAGATTATGTGTAATATAAGAAAAAGGGTCCTGGAAAAATCTTGTGGATTAAGAACATTAATGCTGGAATGGCAAACTTCAAACACCTATTTTAACTACTCAGAATCCCTTGCATTCCTTTATATTTTGTTTTTGTAACTGAGATTCAGAAGGGTTATCTCTGAATGTGTGAGGTGTAAACATAATTGTAAATGTTATTTGACACTGTAGATTTGCTGTCACGTCTTATATAGAATTATGACTGACACAGAGTGAGGTTTAATAACTATTTGTTGTACAAATAATACATTGACGAATGAGGCACAGTATGCAATCTCTGCCTATAAAATTCAGCTACATGCCCAGCATAGCAGAAAGCAGAGGTAGGTGTAAGTATTAACCAAGTACGTCGTGGATAAAAGCCAGTGTTGCTGGTTTTATTTTGCAGGGATCACCAACTTAAGGTCAAGGGCAATGATGGCCAGCAGAACTTTTTGTTCTATGTTAGTGCCTGTGGGTCATGCATAAGCCCTGCAGTTCAAAGTCTCACCACTGCTGTGTTGGTTTACATTTGGCTGAGCCACATGGTTAGGTGTGCCCTGTTTGGTGTACCCTAAAGGCGTCTGGATTTTTAAGCTCCTGAATTATTGTCTTATGGAATCATTACTGAGTATTCTTACCACACAAGGTAATTCTAGATAATGAAACACAGGTTCAACACCCAAACTCTTGATTCCCCTCCAATCCCATGTCTCCTCCTCCTGTAGCCTTCTCCTGCACAGTAATGCCCCACTTCAAATGCCCAAAACCTTAAGGCTATTCCTCTCATTCTTACAGACCCATGTTTGCCCCATCAGCAAATCAGCTCGCCCTTAAAAGGTATTTATAACTGAGGTATTTCTCCTCATCCCCTTTGCTAGTATCTTGTTCTGACGTACCATCACCTCTAACCCAGATTCTTGTCAGAAGCCCAGACTGCTCTATCTGCTGCCACCCCTGCTCCCCATTACAGTTGAGAATGGAAGTAAATCCCATAAGCTCTCTGTTCAAAACCCTCTGTTTCCCATCTCACTCTGTAAAAGCTCAAGTCCTCTCCATGGCCCACCACCTTCCCCCAATCCCCCCAACCACATGTATTAGTCCGTCTCCTCCCTCAAGAATGTATTCTTCTTCATGGAAGGGGTTTGTTGCGTTCATTATTCTATCCCACGTGTGTAGGATAAGGCCTTGTTTTAGAGGCCCCATAAACATTTGTTTAATGAGTAAACACATGAATAAGTGAAAGAAAAAAGTGCAAAGCGACTTATTCATTCAACAGACATAGGGAAATATTGGTCAAAGGGTAGGTTCTGAGGATCTAATGCACATCATTTCTTTCTCTCTCTCCACACACACACACACACACACACACACACACACATATCAAATCATTGTGCGGTATACCTTAAATATATACAATCCTTATTTTGCAATCAAATACTTTAAAATTTTAAAAACTTGAATTTAAGAACCCATCCCAAAGCATGTATTGTGTGTTAACTCTATACCAGACCGTACTCCAGGTCCTCGGAATATTCCAGTGAACAAACCAGAAGAAAACTGCTGCTGTGAAGGTCAGTTGGCAGTGAATAGAGAGGAGAGCAGGCCAGGGAGGCAGCACAGGACAGCAGTTAGCGGCCCAGTCCGTGAGGTAAGCTCACCTGGACTTGACTCTTCTCCCTGCTACTCAACCTGACTATCCTGAACGAGTTACTTAAACCTTCGATGCTTCAGTTTCTCTCCATCTCTAACAAGGGGTATGGTATCTATTGCATAGTGTTGGTGAGAATTGCGATACAGTGATGAGGCAGTGGACATAAAGCACTTGACACGTGGCAAGAATTCATACCTATTGGTCATTAGTAGGACAAATTAAGATATGTAGCCAGTACCACTTGGCTTCCAGATCTCTATTTGCTATGTGTACTGGAGACATTGAGTATAACCCATGAACAGAAGTGACCTGGTGCCTGAAGATGCAGTACTTAGCTTAGTACTTTTAAGTTCAACACAGGAAAGAGAATCCATTCAGAGAAAAGTAAAGCTGAAAGCCTTGCTCAGTGATAAGGAAATGTGTACCTGAAGAGCTGACTGATGGGAGAGTCTCATAATAACTGCAAGGTCATTTCACTGTGGCAGGAAAATCCTGTGCATTTACTCCTATCTTGTTGAAGAAAACAAAGCATTTACCTTGAAAATGTACATTTTATCCATTTTCTTACCCTCCAGAGAAACAACAAAAAGAAAACAAAATCCATAACATTTATTTTGCTAACTGTAAAAATTAGACTTGAGAACATAGAATTAAATGGAATTAGACTGAAAGGGCATTGAAGTTCCCATTACCATGTAAAAGGCCTGTTATTTGTTGAAATGCCCTTGGAAAACACTGTATAGGGAATAGCTGT
This sequence comes from Geosciurus inauris, assembly GCA_004024805.1. Taxonomy (NCBI): domain Eukaryota; kingdom Metazoa; phylum Chordata; class Mammalia; order Rodentia; family Sciuridae; genus Geosciurus; species Geosciurus inauris. The sequence goes on from PVHX01006439.1 coordinate 74,927, forward strand.
GGCTATTGCTGTTCCATAACACATAACCATATATGGGAAATATAGTTTGCTCTGGAAGAACAGCTCTGTTGTCACTTAAACTATGCAATAGTGAAGCTTTTCTTTTCTCTCTCTCAGCATATTACACCAGGATTTAAAGCAGATTTAAAGGAGAATCTAAATCATAAAACAAACATGGTCACATATGTGTCTATTGCACATCCCTGAATATTTATAAAGCTGAAGCTTTTGGAGATGTAGAGTTCAACACATTCCCAGACAAGGGCTAGACACTTATTCTAGCTTGGGTTATTTGATTAAAGCCAGAATTTACATGTAGAAAGGACAAAAATCTTACAAACAGTGTTTCAAAAAAGTGGAACTGGCATTTCTATTATCAGCCTTGAGGAGAATTCTCTTGCATTAATTATGCCCAGGATAACTTGAGCATCATTTTGCCAAAGCTAGTCCATCCCTTGGCAATAAGCAGAGAAGGGAAAGGGGAAAGACAGAAGTGCCAGGGAGGGTTCTGGGCTGAGAAGTGGCTTTGGAAAAATGGCAGAAGGAGCACTCGCAGTTTTCCATCATTTTTTCCTGGATCTCGGCCTGACTCCCAGCCAAGCTCCCCTGAAGAACCATCTGGAGATGTGAATACTGTATTCTCCTGCACAACTTCACAGGGCAAGTTCAGACAAGAAAAGAGGACCTCGGGTTTCTCTCAAGCCATTTTATGAACTGATTACAAAAGGCAAACTTGGGTCTTTGTGTTTATTGTACATTTTACATGCACTGGAAAGGAGTGAAAAGAGCTCCAGTCTATTTTAGATTTATTTGTTGTATCTTTTGTCACCTGAAACTTTCACACTTTAACTCAGATCAATAATGTTTTCCTTCAGGTTTTGCTTTTTGTGTTTTATGGTCACATGCCACCTATGACACGTCAGTTAACAATGACCTGCATATATAATGGTGGTCCCATAAATTTATAATGGAGCTAAAAATTTGTATTGACTAGTGACTTGGTAGCCATCATCTTGTCATAGCACAGGCACTACTTATGAGTTTGTGGTGATGCTGGTGCAAGATTTTTATACCCACTGCCCGTCACATGAAAGAATAGCACACGCAATTGTGTATGCTGTGTAATACTTGATAATGGAAATAAACAACTATGTTACTACTTCGTGTATTTTCTACATTATGCATTTTATCGTTATTATAGAGGGTAATTCTTTTACTTATATATATGTAAATAAAAAGGTTACCATAAAACAACCTGATGTGTCACCCTGGCGGCAGCCTCATGGGTCTCATGTTCACTGCATCGGTTCACAGCAACAGGAGGTCTCATCCATGACTGGCCTATACGATCTAGGTTTGCATAAATTTTGTCCATGTTCACACAAGGACAAAATTGCCTGATGATGGATTTCTCAGAGCATATTCTCTTCTGTTAAGTGATATATGACTATATTTGGATTATGTGAAATTGGAAAGCTAGTTAACTACATACATATCATGGAAGAGCACATATTTTCAACCCAGCAATTCTAATCCTATGAATATATTCTAGAGAAACTCCTGTACACATTTCAGGCAAATACACACAAAGATGGTTTTTGCAATATTGCTTTCAATGGCCAAGAAATTGAAAACAATCTAAATGTCACTGACTAGGGAAATGAGAAAAATACCTGAAGTGATGATTTGAGTGTTCTTATTATTAGTATGCAAAGACTGTTAACCTACTGATAAGCCTGTTTGCTATTTAGGGGCAAATAATTTCACATTAATGAAGCCATTTGATAAATTTCACTCATTCAATGAATCACTGCTAGATTTTAAGTACTGTGCTAGGTGCTGTGGGTACGTCAAGGTAGAATTCTGGCCGTCTTGGAGCTTATAGTCCAGCCATCTTTAGACTTTACTTGCCAAAGTAGAATTTGACATTTATTTAGGATTATCATTAGATTAATTGAGCAGTTGGTTTGGTCTTGGACACAATTATTAAATTACATTGATAAGTATTCAAATTCATGCCACATGATTTTACCAGTTACAGAGCAAATCCTTGGTTTTCTGTTCAACTATGGCTCCTCTGATTCCTACATTACCTTTTCCTCCCAGGTCTACATGCTCTAAGGCTGGCCCCTCTTGAAGGCCTCATCACAGGGAAAGATCTTTAAAGAGACTCCACATGTAGATCTTTGTAGAGACTTACATGTTGCTCCAACCCAAAGAACAATGTACATTCTATGGGAGAAAATTCTTAATTCAGCAACAGTATTGCAGGTATCTCAAATGATATTGTAATTCAGACTTTTTCAATTCCTCTCTTTTACCTAAGCCAGTGGTGCTCACTCATAGCTACACAGTAGAATCACCTGAGAATGATTCTACAAGCACGGATGCCTGTGCTCCAATCAAGACCAGTTAAATCACACTCTCCAAGGGTTCAGCTGTGGACTTGCTTGTGACTAGTGGCATGTTAGTTGAAATCAATCAAAATGTCCAACTTGGGTAAAACCCTCCATTTATCCAGCACATAACCACAGAATGACAAACAGAAAGTTATGAAGGTGGTTTTTAAATTGTGCTGATAAATGACTGAAAAGGTAAAGATTGAGGAAGAAATGGATAGAACAGCCTCTGGGATCAGACAAGGGAAGTTTGTCCACACCACACACTAGCTATTTGAGCTCATACCTAAATATTTTACTGAAAAGTGCAGACAATAATACCTGCCTTTCATGGGGCCATTAAGAATATTAAATGTGTAGAACACACCTGTCCATACTCTTTGAATCCCTCAAGTGCTGCTCCAAATGTCACAGCCCTGTGAAACCCCCTTTGGCTCAGGAGGAATCAAGCACTCCCTTCTCTGGCCTCACACCCCTCTGCTAAGATCAGTATCATTCACCTATTTGTCACTTGACATTTCAGTTGATACACTTTCTTGTCTACCACCTTCTCACGATACTTTTCTGCTAAGTATATGAAGAATTTTGGAATGAGGAATATCATTATATTATCTTAAGGAATACACATACATTCTTATAAATGAATGTTTTTTATCATTACCCCTTCCCCATTCTCACTCTCTGAGGAAGTAAAAACCACTAAATCAGAACTTCTGCAAGCTCCTTGGCCTCTATCCATGTGTGTGCCTATGCCACTGCCCGAGTCCCTCTGTGACTGCATGGGCTGTCCATGGTCCTAGTAATGGCCAACTGCTCTACTTGTCCAAGAGATTACATTACCTTCTTGGCTACTCAGTAGACATTTGCCTTCTGGCTTTCACTGATTTCAGCAAAGTGACCATTTTGTGGCACCTCAGAACTAAGAGGAGATGGTACTCAGGACTGCACAGGTACATAGGGGTTCTATAAAACTCACCTATTTCCTATGCACTATTTGCTGAAAATAAATAAATAAAATGCTTTACCAAGCCAATCCTGAACTTTAATTATTAAAGTTAATATTTAGAGCCTCTAGAGAAAATCAAAATTAAATCATAATTTATGAGTCCTACTAGTCATTTAAGTTATTAGGCAAGTTATTTAACCTCCCTGGGCCTCAGCTTACTCCTTTGTAAAATAAATTATTATGAGGATTCAATGAGACAGAGCTAGCACAAGTCTGGCTAAATAAATGTTGGCTATCATTATTGAATCATCCAAGTCTTTGTTTAAAGATTTTGTAGAGAGCCCTTTACCAGTCATCCTGAGATAGTATCCGTCATGTTTCTTTCCCTTATCCTGCTTTGCTGCATAGATGTTATTGCTATTTCATATTGTATGAATTGTGTGTGTGTGTGTGTGTGTGTGTGTGTGTGTGTGTATGTCTCCTGTCTCCCCTACTAGAAGTAAACATCATGAGGACAGGGACTTTGTCAGTTCACTGCTGGATCTGGAATGGTGCCTGGTATATGGTTGGCATTTAATAAATAATTGTTGAACAAATGATTACATTCCACATGCTTACAACTTAAGGCTGTATGATTTTAAAATCATCTTAAATAAGAGAAAATTCATATTTAAAATCTACCCCAGTAAGCCCATTTTTAATAACTCACATTGTTATGAAATACTTTTTTATGACAACTAAATTACTAGCCTTAAGAAACAGTTACGACAAATCCAAATTTCTTTCCTTTCACTAATTTATGAATTGAAGAACTTGTGTTCACTCGCTTTTGACTTTTGAGTTAAAGAGCATTAACATATCTCTCCCCAGTGTCCTCATTTCTGAGCTAAGAAATCTCAGAATTTGTACTTCTAATAGTTAAAAATATATGATTCTATATGGGTTTCTTCTGACCTTGTCCAAAATCTTCATATCCCTTGCTGGCTTGGAGTTCAGAATTAGAAGTGGTGCTTCTAGTTACTGCAAAGAGCAATTGCTGAGTTACCTTAAAGCTCTGCTCTGGTTCTATTTATGTACCCAGGTATTGTGCTTCTGTTTTAGGAGTCACATTGCTGACTCGCAGTAAGCACATTATCCACAATGACCTCAGGGACTTTTTCTGCCAACTTGCACCTCTCTCTCTCTCTTGCTCTCGCTCTCGCTCTCATGTGGTGAGCAAGGAGTTATTTCGCTGCCTAAGTATCTCCTTTTTAACTGAGCCTCACTCTATTTTTCACTGCTTTTATGAGCTGAATTGTGCCCCCTGCCCAAAACATATATGTCAAAGTTCCAATCTCCAGTACCTCAGAATATGATTATGTTGGGAGATGGGATCTTTACAGAGGTGATTAGTTTAAAATGAAGCCATTAGGGTGGATCCAATCCAATCAATATGACCAATGTCCTTTTTTTTGGCACCAGGGATTGAACTCAGGGGTACTCGACCACTGAGCCACATCCCCAGCCCTATTTTGTGTTTTATTTATTTATTGTTTTTAAATTTTTTTTAAGTTGTGTATGGACACAGTATCTTTATTTATTTTTATGTGGTGCTGAGGATCGAATTCAGTGCCTCACACTCGCGAGGCAAGCGCTGCAATCACTGAGCTACCATCCCAGCCCCTATTTTGTGTTTTATATAGAGACAGGGTCTCACTGAGTTGCTTAGTGCCTCACTGTTGCTGAGGCTGGCTTTGAACTCGCGATACTCCTGTCTCAGCCTCCCAAAGTGCTGGGATTACAAGCGTGAGCCACCACACCCGGCTGGCCAATGTCCTTTTTTTTTTTTAATATGTATTTTTTAGTTGTAGGTGGACACAATAGCTTTATTTTATTTTTTTTTATGTGGTGCTGAGGATTGAACCCGGTGCCTCCCGCGTGGTAGGCGAGCACGCTGCCACTGCGCCATAACCCCAGCCCCCCAATGTCCCAAGACACAGACACAAATAGAAGGAAATGGTATAAAGACAGAAAAGATGGCCATCTATAAGGCAAGGAGAGAGACCTCAGAAGAAATTAATCCTCCATCACCTTGGTTTTGGAATTCTGGCCTCCAGAACTATCAAGAACAAACTTCTGTTTTTTTAGCCACCGAGTGTGTGATCCTTTGCTATGGAAGCCCTAGAAAATGAACACAGACACTTGTCCTATTTACCAAGCTTGCTTGTCACACTGATCTGGTCTCCGAAGATACTAGACTCTGTAATTGCTGTTCTATTGCAGTTATACTCTAGTACCTTATTTTCTGGGATTCTAAAAATCAATTTTAAAAGAAGGAACATACCTTAGAATGGGCACAATGTTTACTGGACATGAGAGTGTCATAGAAGGTAGATGAAACTTAAATCTTTGTCTCAGTTCATGGTTGACTGCTCTGGGGGATGTCTAGAAAAGCACAGCTTCTGCAGATGTGCTGAGCAGGAGGTCAGCAATAAAGCTGTCACCTGGAGACCCCGAAACTGGGGATTTGGGATGAAGTGACCTTATCGAGGTCTGTCTGCTTAGTACTAAGGATGAAGCTATAGAAATCAACATCATGAGAGCTGGTGCAAGGAAGAAAAAGAGAAGTCAGAATGGAGCCAGAAATGGAAGTTGATGAGGCAAGAAGACAACTAGGAAGATGCTCAATAATGAACAGACAAAAAGGAAAAGGACAGTGCCCACCCTGATCCTTTGACCTCCCAACCCACTGGCCCGATGGCACTTGTTGTAGACACTTTTTTTTTTTTTTTTTTTAACTCACTGACAGCACTTGACATTGATAATCACTCCCTCCTTCCTTTTGGAAATACTCTCTTCCTCTGTCCACACATTCCTCTCTGCATTTCCTCTTTCCTTCCAGTTGCTCTCCCATTCTCAGTGTCTATCCCCTTTAGTCACTCTCCAAATATCAGCTTTATTTAGGAATTTGTGCTAATCCAACTTCTTGCTCAGCATACCCCTCCCCCATTGGCCACCATATAGATATTTCCCATTCCCATTGTAGGTGGGACATGTGCTCTCTAATTTTCCAAATATTTTCTCTCGTTCCAATATCTATTTTTCCTGTCACTCTTGCCAGTAAGACTCCACTGGTAGTAATATTGTTTTTAACAAGCTACTTTCATCCATGTGTTCATTCGTTCATTTGTTTATTCCCTTATCAAATATATGTGAAATTTTATGTGCCAGGTGCTAACTACACAGAACTACAATGTGAATTATCAAATGAGACTCATTTTCATTTTATCAGAAGCCTTCAACCCCCAAGTCCAAAGGGATTAGTAGCAATCATAATAATTTACATTTTGTTGTCATTTCCATAATACTTTTATATATTTTATGTCATGTGACGCTCATAGGAACTTCATGAAGTAGATTGGACAAGTATCATTTTAGCCTCAAAATAGTCAGGCCCACTCACAACAGTTCTGACTTAAAGGTCTGGCTAAAAAAAAAATAGCAAAATCAAGACCTGTCACAAGTCTTTTGCTCCTAAAATAATCCTGATTTCACTTTTAATCCAGCCATGATGTCAGAACTAGTTGTCTAAGTGCTCTGAGGTTTAGAGGGAGAATGGGATTTTTATGTTGTATTGGTTTCTTGTAGCTGCTGTAACAAATGGCTACAAACATGATGGCTTCAAATAATACATTTATTCTCTTACGTTCTGGAGGTCAGAAGTTCAAAGTGAGTCTCATCAGGTTGCAATCAAGATGTCTTCAGGGCCTCTCTCCCTCCAGGACCTTCAGGCGGAGAATCCCTTTCCTTGCTCCAGCTTTTGGAGGCTGCCCTCATTTCTTGGCTCATGGTCCCTCATTACGCTGACCTTTGCCCTACTGCTTCCATCTTCCCATTGCCGCCTTCCTTTTCTGCCAAAGCTCCCTCTGCCTCCTTATAAGAACATTTGTGGCTACAGCATTAGGCCACCTGGATAACCCAAAATAATCTCCCCATTTTATGATACTTAATTTAATCACATCTTTAAAATTCCTTTAACCATATAAGGTGACATTCCAAGTTCCAGAAATTAGGACCTAGGTGTCTTTGGGCCATTGTTCAGCCTACCATAAGTGGTATCCTTTGTATTGGAGGAGATATAGGGAACTACATTTTTTTAAGTACAGAAATTCATCCCATACCTTTTTCATTTTCCTGCATCCAGAGAGGTTCATCAGTGCATTATTATTATTATTATTATTATCATCATCATCATCATCATCATTATTGAGCTCCTATGTGAGTCAGGCACCATGTAAGGTACTAGGCATAAAACAAGTAGATAATTAGATAGTGAAGGAACATAGAAGATTGCGTTCCTTTTGCCTGAGAAGTTTAACAAAGATTTCTCAGACATGGAGCTGCTTGAGTAATGTACTAACTAGCAGTAGGAGTTTGTCAGGAAGATAACACATAGAAATAATTATTTTAAAAAAAGACACACATGCTGTCCAAAGCCCACCAGCATGAAATCTACTGTGTATTCCAGGAACTATACATGGTTGTTCAGTACTGCTAACAAAGTACTATGGGGTGTGAGTGTGTCCTCAGAAACCTCAGATAGGGCTGGCTAGTTGTAGAAAATGATGTACTTTTTTCAGGCTGTTTATTCATTTGTTTTAACAAAAAGCATTTAAGTGTCTCTGAAAAGTCCGACTTTTGCTCTTTCCATCGAATGCCACCCTATTTTTCAGTGAACAGTGGAAAGAAAAGCTCTACATCACTCAATATACACAAAAACCTTTGAATAGGTATAATTATGTCAAAGGCTAAGAGGATAAAATAAGCTTAACAAGCACTCTTTTCCCCTGGATTGAAATTTTGCTGTTTCAAGGAGAAAAGGCTTTCACTGATAGAGGTTTCTTCCTAAATTTTACCACACGTAATTAAGAGAAAGCAACCAAAGAGGAAAGTTTAGGAATCAGAAATGTGAGCAAAGGAAGTCCGAATGTGGAAGGAACCATTTGAATCATGTTAGTATAAAAGAAGTGCCATTCTAATCCAACATTAAATGTGAAGCTCTTGCTCCTCAAGGAACTGAGATCAAAGGAATATTTCATCAGAACTCTTGGCTATGTGTGTGACTGTGTGTGTCAGAGAGTGGGGGCAAGTCCTTTATTTCTCAATCATATTTTGGGAGAGTTTTTGATATATTTTTTATCTATTAAGGTAGTACACTGTAAATGTTCTGAAATAAAATACTTAGATGCTAGACCTAAATCATTATAGTTTAGTAAAATTATGATTACACTTGACCATCTGAACTCAGTTACATAGTCAAGGACTCCCATATACTTAAATATGTCCAGTATGGACATATTTCCTTCATTCTCATTCTTCCCTCATCTTGTATTCCTTACAACATTTGCTCAAATTTCTGCATCCTAAAATAATAATAAAAACTAACTAAAAAACGTGACCTCCCCTCAAAACATCATACAACTTTCTTTTTTCCTGTTTATCTTCTCCTTTCCTTGATTAGCAGTGGTTTGTTTATTTATTTGTTTATTTATTTATTTATTTTTTGCCTATTTATTTTCACGACCTCCCCTTCCTCACTTGGATTTGAATTCCTAAACATCATTTCTGTCCCCAACGTTACACTAAAATTGCACTTTAATCATGTTTTCTTAATTACCAAATGTGATCACCTCAGTGTTTAGTCTGTGTGACTTGCTTGCATTTGATGATAAACGTTCTTCCTCCCTCGACATCCTACCCTGCCACTGCATTCTCCTCGGCTGCAAGACTTCCCTGAGCCCCTAATGCAAGAGTTTCCCAAGGATCTCTTCTCTCCTTAAGTATTTCTTCCTTAAAGAAATTCTTTGAAATTCTCTTTACCCCCACATTTGTGACTTAGAGAAAAATGACTTCACAGCTTTCCCTCAGTTTGTATCTCTTCTGACTCTTCAACTTCTTAATGGCCAAAGCAACCCAGCATGTTCTCCTGAAACCACTTGCACCTTGAGACTTCCTTATATGTGATTGATGTGACTACTATTTTCACAGTCCAAATTAATAACACCCGGGGTCTCTGGTTGCCTCCCCCAATCTAATGAGAGGCAAACCCCCATGATGTCTACCTCTCTATCCTTTTGCATCCCCCTTTCATTCCATTTGTAATATCCCCACTTTAATTCAGCTACTTGTTGCCTTTTTCTTGGACCATTATGATAGTTTTGTAGCAATCTTCCATTCTCCTCTTTTTTTCAGTTCATCCTTACTGCCAGCTATAAGACTTTGCTCATTAAGGTCATCAGAGTTGGGCCCCATGGGAGTGTCTCACTTCTGGGGATCAGGAGGGTGGGCTATGAGAAACACAGAGTTCAATCAGAATGTGGTGATTAGAAGAGGGAGCCCTGCCCAGTCATGGCATGTGATGCGTGGTTAAGGAAATGGAGCTATGTAAGCCATAAAAACCATGACTTAAAAAGATGGCCGACTTCAATATCTGATTACATGTCCTTTGGAATAGGACTTCTTTTGTTCTATGTGAACCTAAGAGGTAGAATCTGAACAATGAAGTAGAAGCTATAAATGATTTTGAGTAATACAAGGAAAAATAGAACTAAACAAAGTTGGGGCAGGCAGCAGATTCTGTTACTGGACAGTTTGTGGGAATATGATAGAGTCAATTCAAAAATATAATTCTTCAGTTCTTTTGTTTGCTTGTTTGTAGAGCTTTTTCTTGCCTGGCATGCAAGAATAGTTCACTTTTTCAAGTTTTCCTCTGTTTTTATATGTGTTTCTTTTATTCCCTAGATCTTCATTTTCCTTGATTTGTAGTTTCCCCTGTCAAAATTTTATTCCATTTTTCAATGGAAAAATCATGTGTTACCTTGTTAAGAAAATTTTCTCTTTCCCACCTCGGACACCAGTGCAAACAGATGACCCCTTCTACTTAAAAAAATAGTCTATTAATCTGGTTCTAGAAATTATTTAGTAATTAATGTTCAAAAGACTTCCCTCTTTCCCATATTGCCTGTGAGTACAAAGAATAGGATATACCAATGTTCAACTGATTTTGTAAAGAAGTTTTAAAATTTTGGTAGATAGCTTTATTTTTCAAGCACTTTTGCAACATTCCTATTGAGATATTCAGCATATGTTCCTGATAGAATTTTGAACATTAAAATAATTGTACATCTGGTTATATTTTTATGAAATTATGTGACACTAAATCAATGCTCCACAAAATTAAAAGCTGTATTATTAAGAACATCAAAAAGGTAAAAAGTGAACTCTGGCAAGACGTAAGGGGGAACATCTTACTGTGACCAATTAGAAGTTTTCACCACTCACGTGCCTCGCCCAGTTCTTCCTGCTCTTTGTATTAATACAGAACATTTCCATCAGTGCAGATTTCTGTTTGGCAAATTACTGCCAGGAGTCCAGATGTTTTTCAGTGTACATTTATAGAAAGTTATATTGTCCAAAATTCAGGGGAAGGGCTGTTCAAAAAGATAGATTAAAAAACAAGAAGGAAAAAAGAGTAACTTAAATTGAAATATAAGCCTGAATTCTTTGTTTTTTTTTTCCAACCAATTCTTTTTTCTTTTTCCTTTCCCCATCTGCATTTGGTTCTCCAGTGACTGAAATTAGCAAGGACTAAAAGCCAAATTACAGATTGAAATGCATGAGTCTCACCTCCAAAACTCCACCGGGCAGTTTGCTCAAGTCAGAGTATGTCTTTTACTTTTGGTACTTCTTAGGAAATAATCTTGATCTTTTGACCATCAGCAATTAAAATTCCTTTAGAAAAGCCCAAGAAAAAAACTCTTTCATGCAGGCCTGAGGCTGAAGTTGCCAAGAAAAGTCCCTTAACTCCCTGGCCTTGTCAGCACTTGGGGAGTAGAGGAAGATCAATGATTTCCCTTGGGGCACATCTGAGACTTTCAGCCCTTACCCTCCTCTCCTAACACAAGAGCAAGTCAGTATAATGTGGACCAAGAAGAGTCAGCAGGAAAATTGAAGGTGTTTCCTTTATTTTTTAGTGAGATGCATACCTTAAAGAAAAGTTTAGGATTAACAAATTACAAGCAAAGGCATGCTGCCCAGTGACAGATCTGATAGATTTATAAAGAGGCTCAAAGATATTAAATTTAGTAGTTCCCAGTACAATACTGAATTGCTGATATCATTAATTAATTAAGATAAATTTCTAGATATAAAAGAACAGTTAAAAATAATCAAATTTTCTGACTCAACACCTAAAACATGCTTTTCTAAACATTATAGAGTAGGCATTAAGATGTCAGTGAACCATTTAGAAAAGAATTAACTTGATTTTCAGCAAGAGGGGAACATGAAGACTGATGATTAAGTATTGATTTTTTTTTCTAGTAAACTTGTATTTTGTGTTCCAAGGCATTAGCATTGTTTAACAGGAAAATCAAATCTTCTCTGAGACTTTAATCTTCACAAATGTACCAACTCTCTGCAGTAATGTGGATACTTCAAGCTCAGCGTTGGTATTCGACACCTTCCAACCTGTGAGAGACTCACAGAATAATAGGTTGTGGGGTATCTGCATAATGTATAATTAAGTTGTGCCATCTACACTTTCTTAAGTTTAGTAGACTAGAAAGCATGCATTATAGTTATTCTGTGCAGACTGTCCCTACCATAAAGATTTGAAATCTCATAATCCCTTTCTGGAAGCTTGGTCCTGGGGGCATCAAAATAATAATCAAATTCTTTATTTTCAATGTAACAAAATTATTAAATGAAATACTTAACATATTGGGAAAGTATATATAATTTTAAAACAAGTAAAATGAAAAACTTTATCATCCAGCTCAAGAAGTAGAATAGAATATTCTATTCTAAGAATATTAAGACTATCTTGAAGGCACCTGTGTATAATCTCAACCACTATCCTGAATTTTGTGTTTATCAAAGTCTTGCTTTTCTTTGCAATTTTACCACCTACATATGCATCCCTAACAAATGCATATAAATGTGTTTATGTGTGTATTTTGTTTTTAATTTTATGTAAAAGATATCCCACTTTTTTCCCAATGACTTGTTGTTCTTAGCATGTTTAGGAGATTCATTCATATTAATGTGTATAGCTGTACATAATTTGTTTCTGACTATTGTTTACATAAAAGTTTTATTGATAAACATTTGGGTTTTTTCTATAACTTTGGTATAATAAAATGATGTTGCTATGTGCATCATTGTATATGTATCCTGTACATATACAGTAATTGCTGGATTATAGAGTATATATATGTCTTTAGCTCTGCTAGATAACCCTTGGTTGTTTTTCTAATTTAGTTTCCACAAGTGTACAAACATTTCTATTCCTCTTCAGCCTCACTGAGACTTGACTCTATCATAATTTTTAGGAACATGTGATGGGCTTTAAATAGTATCCCTTGATGGTTTTAATTTGTATTTCCCTCATTACTAATAGTTTTGAGTACATATTTTATATTTAATGACCATTCAGTTCTGATTTTTCCCCATTTTCCTATTGGGATATTTGACTTTTACTTAATAACATATAGGATTTACTCCCTTCTAACTGTGAAGTAATGGTATATAAACAAAAATGTATAAAATGTAATACAATGTAGTGAATAATTTTAGGGAAAAACCTGTATAAATATAACTAAAGTCAAGAAATAAACATTTTCAAGACCCCAGAAACTTCACATCTCTCCCTGATTCAACCCCATCTTTTGCTAATAAGGAACCATTACCTTGACTTTTTTGGTAATCTTTTCCTTGTTTTTCTTGATAGTCTTACCATCCATGTAAACATCCCTAAGCAGCATTGTTGAGTAGGGTCTCGTGAACTTTATATGATGAACATTCTTTTGGTGAGACATGATCTCATATTCCATCTGGAAATGTCCAGGATTTGGGATCCATCTTACTTTAATCTTACAGCTTTGCCTATAACCCAAATTTACATTGGGTTATCTGAGTTAAACATTAAATAAGACAAAAATAAAATAATACTCATCTAAACCTACTTATGTCTCCCATTTTGCCCAATTTGCAAAATTATGTTAATTTCAAATGAGTCAGGAGATATGATTAAATTGCTAGTTAGTTGCTATGGCAGCAGATTTATTTTTGTTTTATTACTACCTTATTCCTGAACATTTTATGTTTGGTATAATCAGTAATTAACTTTTGTACACCCACACTTCACATCTACTACCTCTGAGGCACAGCTTTTTGTATTCTTTTCTCCTCAATACCAAGAGCCTAAATATGTACCTTAGAAGAACTTTGGTCTTCTGGGTTTGTGAAAACATAACATGAAATAGTTAAGTTTCTTGTTTCTGTCCAAGAAAATTGGTAAATACAAATAATTAGAACCGAAGGATATTGCTAATTATATATATAACCTGACGTTTTAGTCTTTACTGGTATTAATCTTGTTTTTGTGTTCTCTGACCCTCTTTCCTAAAACACCCTCTGAGATCAATTTTTTTTAGTTCAGTTCAACAATTATTGAGGTCAATATTCCCTCCCCAACCATGACAAAGGAAGGAAGAAAAAAATTATTTATTTTTATTCATGGGGAATTCACAGTCCAGGAAAGAATATAGAATATAAGGGCAAAAATTAAAACAAGCACAAAGCAAAAGTCACATAAAGTAGAAACTAAATAAATTGGGAGTTCAGCGTAAAGGAAAGCTATCACAGGAGAAGGAGGCATCCAAGATGATTTTAAAAGGATGAATAGACATTTCCAGCCATGGGAAACATGATGGGCAAAAGCCCAGAGGTTACAATGAGTAAACTACATGTAGTTCAGTACTGTGGAAGATTTAAGCACAAGGGGAAGCATGAAGAGCGACAGGGCTACAGAGAAAGTCTGAGGTTAGACCATGAATGGTGCTGTATGATTTGTCAAGGAGTTTGAACTTTATAAGCAACGGGGAGCCATTTAAGTATGAGATCACGACCAAATCTGGACTTTAGAAATACAACCTTCAAGGAGGAAGGTTGTGGAAGTTAGGTGTATTAACATTGTGCCAACTTTATATTAAATATCAGGATTAATTTTGTTGATAGTAACACAAAATAACAGTGCTCTTAAAAGCTAGTCCGGTTATCCAGTTTACTCTGGCATCAGAAACTCAGGTTGTCAAAGACTCAGTCTTGCTCAGTTCACAATAGCTAAACTATGGAACAAACCCAGGTGCCCTTCACCAGATGAATGGGTAAAGACACTGTTATATATACACAATGGAAGCCGGGAGTGGTGGCGCAAGGCTGTAATCCCAGCACTTTGGGAGGCTGAGACAGGAAAACTGCGAGTTCAAAGCCAGCCTGAACAATGATGAGGCGCTAAGCAACTCAGTGAGACCTTGTCTCTAAATAAAACACAAAATGGGGCTGGGGATGTGGCTCAGTGGTTGAGTACCTCTGAGTGCAATCCTCAATACCAAAATAAACAAAACAAAAAATAAAACATAATAGAAGATTACTCAGCCTTAAAGAAGAGTGAAAGTATGGCATTTGCCAGTAAATAGATGGAGCTGGAGAACATCATGCTAATCTAAATAATCCAATCCCAAAGAACCAAAGAGCAAATGTTTTCTCTGATATGTGGATGCTAATACACAATACAAATGTATGATGTGTCAAAATGCATTCTACTATGTATAATTAGAACAAATTTTTTAAAAAGACTCATTCTTTCCACATTGTTTCTCTTATGCAGCCCCAATTAATGTCTAGGATGGCAACACCCACATTCCAGGGTACAAGGTTTAGTAGGGAAAATGTAAAAGATGTCCAATTGTCTTTTAAAGATCTCCCGAAACTGCCATATGTCTCTTCTATCTATTCCTGTTGGCCAGCCCCAGGCCCATGGTTATGCCCAGCAGTAAGGTAAATTGGAAAGTGAAAACATGAACATGGAAGGAAAATGGCAGTTTTTGCCACAAGAAAGTAAGATATCAGTAGCAAAGATGACGAATAGAAGACTACCGTAATATTGTAGTGAGAGGGAATAAGAGCTGCAGGAGAGCAGTGTCAGAGAGGAGGAGTGAAGGCCAGATCTGAGAGCTATTTGGGAAGCAGAACAGTTAAGAGTTGATGATCTAGTGGATGGGGTGATGACTTTTGGGTTTTGGCTCTAGTAACCGAGTAGATAGAAATATCACTGGGGGATTTCCACCATCATGAAACTGATGGAAGGGGAAAAGATGGACATAAAACAAGGGAAAAAAATCAAAATAATACTCTTACTATTAAAAAAAATCTTTAAAACTACTCTTTCTCCAGTGCTTCCTCTAAATATTTACATTTTACTTACAAGCAGAAAGGCGATACTAATATCCAAATGATACAAGATACTGGTCCTTCTCTTTCTGTTCACTAGAGTGATTGGGAAGACTGAACTTCAGACCTCACTGTTGCCAACTGGACGAATGACTGGGGACAAGTGAGTCCGTCATCTGGGACTTGGTTTCTTTATCTGAAAAACAAGAAAGATAAACTAGCTGATGTCTAAGGTCTCATCCAGCTATAGAATTATTCAATTCACTAATGAAACCAATTGCTTGTTCTAATCGACAGCACAAAAGTGAATAACCTTGTGTCACCTCAGACAGGCATACCTTGCCAATGGGGGGAAAATATAATTGAGGCAGCATCTTAAAGTTCAAGTAAACACAATTTCCTATCTAATTGCTTTACATCTCTTTTCACTTGGCTGCTGGAAAATTGCTTCAGTGTGGTCTGGTGGTATTAAACTTTGGCAAATTTACAAAGTATCTTATTAAAGTGGAGTGGATTTTGCCAACTGCATTTCGAAATTACTTTAAAAGGTTTTACTTGGGGAAAAAGGATTACTTCTTATGTACATAAACCTACATGTCATAGCTGAGACTGTCTCCCTTAAGTTAGGAAGTGTTTTCCCTTTTGGTGGTCAAGTACATACTTTTCTACCTACTACAATGGATTAAAATGACCTGTTTCATCAGAGTATAGTAATGGTGGCAGTATGTGATTTTTGGCAGAAAAAACGCTTTGCAGTTGCTAATTTCCTATATCCAAATTTAGCCAACGGCTGCAGCCTAATTCCATCGTACTTTGCAAGTCTTAGCAAGCAGGACCCAAGGATGCTGCCAGGTTTTATAAATGCCAATGAATCTAGAATAGCAGGGAGTTTGCTGAGGATTGGGCTTTGGGAAAGATTGTTTGAATCCAAGACCCTGATAGCTTACAGAGTACAGGGATTCCATTGGTAGATTCAGGTGTTTGTTTTGGCCCAAGTTTTTCCTCGTCTCCATTGCACTCTGTGCCAACTGGCGGCTGTCCTCAAGGTCAGACTCTTTTTTAAAATCAGCAGCTTTAATGAGAACCAGTAATGCTTTCAGCAAGTGTAATCCATTTTACTTGGAAAGTGTTTCAACTAGTATTTCTTGTGAAACAAAAACAAAAACAAAAAAGTTTAGAAATCTGATATCAATATAATAGTTTAGAAATCCTAGCACCAAATTTGCATTTTTCAGCCAAAGAAAAATGTTCCTTGCTGAATAAATATTAGAACCCAGGCGATGATTAAAATATACATTTCCCAGTGTCCGAAAGAAAACAAATTCAAACAAGACTATGATGATAAAGTTAATTAAATTTCTAAGCCACAGTTGTATGTTTTTCAAATTCCCAAATAAATCTTCAACCTTGGCAATTGTATGTTTAAATTAATCATTCTTTGCAGATCACAAACCAGATAGTGAAATGCAAGTGCCTTTACTCTTTGCCAAAGCATTATATGAAGTGCATTTGTAGGATGTAGGATCTTGAATTCCAAATTACAGCTAACACCCAAATGCTGTATACCTGATTAGGTATATCATATTCTCAAGTATGTGAAATCTGTGAATTAGAAGTGAATTCTCAAAAGTTGAAATACCATATAGGTATTTCATCTTTTGAGAATTCAAAAACCTGCATGTAGGAGCCCAAGAGGTATGACCTAAAGAGAGAGGTTTCAGTGGCAAAACTGAGCAGTACTAAGGCCAGGCTTGTCCCTTCTTGGCATGGTAATCTTGGGTAAACCAGTTATTAATTTGTAATTGTTTCAATTATACTTTATGTGAGAAAAATCAAGAATATGTTTCATACATTGTGTGTGTGTTTGTAAATCATCAGCTTAGTTCCTTTAGTTGCTCAGACCTAAATCCCAGGAGTCATCTTGTCTCCTTTATCTCACACTTAACTTTTAATCTACCAGCAAATTTGGTCAGCTTTGCCTTCAGACTATGTCCAGAGTCTGACCACATCTCATCACCTCCATGGTTACCAATGTGTGCTGCCAACAACCCTCCCTGGACCATGACAACAGTCCTCTCCTGTCTGATCTTTCTGCTGCTTTTTCTCCTTCAGGCTATTTTCAATACAGAAGCTAAAGTGGTTCTCTTAAAACAAAAGGCAGATCCTGTCACTCTCTGGCCAGCCACCTCCCCTCAACCCCCCATAACTTTCCTTCTGTTCAGAGTAAAAACCAAAGTCCTCCACTGACAGATAAGACCCTGAGATTCCAGCCTCTCCATCAACTTTCACTCATCTTCTATCACTCTCTAAGCCTCCCCGTCACCCTCTCCATTCTCTCTGCCCCAGCTTCATGGCCTCTCTGCCAGACCCTGCCTTAGATCTCTCTGCTGTTCCCTCTGCCAGGAGAGGCTGAACTATTTATCCACGCATCAACTAAGAAGGAAAAATATTAGAGTTGAATCTCTGAGAATGAAAAATATACAGTAAATCCATGATGGATTTCAGAATGAGATATTTTAAGATTCAGTGACAAAAATGGAACAAGGTGATTAAAAAGGAAAGAATTAAATTATGTTAGCTAAAGATATTCTAAATATTTTCTTGGATTGTTTAAGTGACTTCTTATATATTGCATAACAAAATTTTTCAGGAATAGGAGTAGTATGCATTTTGAAGTCAGTATTTCAAATTAGATTCTAATTCTACCATTCTGTAATTAACAAACTATAAAATAATTATGTAAATCAAATAGATACTTTCCCATACAACTGTGCTTGTAGAATATTGATGCAGAGATACCAAATTTAGGTTGTTATGCTTTTAAAATTTTCAGGTACATGGTTTTATGGAAGCTTTCTGCTAGTTCCAGAAATTTATTAAGAACCAACAAAGTTTTAATTTTCCTGTACATTGAGATCTCAGTTTGAGTAATCAATCTCCTTTTTCTTGATAGACTGTTGTGATTTTGTGAATTCATTAATTCACTCACAAGTCAAAAAATAAAAATAGGTCTTTAATTCAGAGCAGATCAACTGTATATTGGTTCTTTAAAAAAATTTTTTGTAGTTGTACATAGACGGAATGCCTTCATTTTATCTATTTTTACATGGTGCTAAGGATTGAATCCAATGCCCCACACATGCTAGGCAAGCACTCTGCCACTGAGCCCCAGCCCCAGCCTGCATATTATTTCTTATATGTGTAGGGTAGGGCTGATTTAAAAAAAAAAGGAATCTGTATTTCACTCTACATGAATTAGGCACATAAACATTTTCCTTGCCTTTCCTCCTGACCAATGCCAACAAAAAATAAGCTTAAATAGTCCTAAATTCTCAACAACCCATCCAGAAAACAAAGCTTCTGCTTTTAATGATGCTGTAGTTTTCTGAATGTAGTATTTGCATATCACTTTATAAGAGGACTTAAAAATGCAGATGCCTGAAACTTATCCCAGACTTTCTGAAATGAATCTACAGTGCTTGGGCCCAGGAATCTGTATTTTAGCAAGTTTCCTATGTTGATTTACCCATTTTTTAAAAATTGGCAAATAAAAGTTGTATATATTTATTAGTATGTGATTATTTTGAAATATCTATTCCCTGAAATGGCTCCACTAAGCTAATTAACATGCATTTACCTTACAATTTTTTTGGCAAGAACACTTAAATTCTTACCTAATAAGTTTCAAAATATAATACATTGTTATTAACTGTAGTCACCATGTTGTACAGTAGATCTCTTGAAATTAGTGTTGTGCATATACTACTTTCAGAAAACCGCAGTGTCATTAAAAGCAGGAGCTTTATACTCTGGATAGGCTGTTGAGAACTTAGCTAGAAAGAATGATCCTTCTATCTCATTGCAAAGTTGTCTTTGTTGACCAATATCTTCCCAACTACCTTCCCCCATTTCCAACCAGTCCCTGGTAACCACTAGTGTACACTCCAGTTCTGAGTTTAATGTTTTTAGGTTCCAAATATAAGTGAGATCATATGGTATTTGTTTTTCCATGCCTGACTTATTTCACTTAACATAATGCCTTTCAGGTTTATCCATATGTTGCAAATGACAGGATTTCCTTCTTTCTTAGGGTGAAAGAAAGTATCACATCATGTATATATTCCAAAACTTTTTCCACTTATCCATGGATGGACATTTAAGTTGATTTTATATATTTGCAATTGTGAATAATGCTGTAATAAACTTGAAAAGACTTATGTATATTAAAGTTTAAAGATTACTACAAAGAAAGTACATTCCACATTCATTTGTATATCATCATTTAGTATGAAAATGAGCCCTTAATGAGCATTACTGAAATATGCTAAGTCAATATATAGAAAGTGTTCCTTTAACTTATCAGGCACATGTCTAATAATAGTGCACATGCCAAGATGCTATTAAGAGCACTGGGAATAGAGCACTAATAATAGTAATGATATCATCATCATCTTCATTGCTAGTTAACAGTTTTATTAAGAGATAATTTATAATTCAATTCACTCACTTAAAATATGCCATTCAGTGCTTTTTGATATGCTCACAGAGTTCTGCGACCATTCCAATAATTAATTTAAAATCATTTTCATTATTTTCAAAAGAATCTCCAGACTGTTTGTCTCTCACCAGACACCGCAGCCAAGGCGAAAACTAACCTAGTTCTGTCCGTATAGATTTGCCTATTCTGGACATTTTGTGTAAATGGAATCAGGTATGTAGTCTTTAGGGACCAACTTCTTTCACATAGCATAATGTTTTCAATGTTTATCAATGTTGTAGCAAACATAAGTACTTTTTATTGTTGATAATATTGCATTTTATAAATACATCACATTTTGTTTATTCATCTGGTGATAAAATGTGAGTTGTTTTTATCTTTTGACTATTATGAATAATGCTCCTATGAATACTTTTATACAAGTATTTGTGTAGATATACATTTTCATTTTTCTTGGAGTAGACTTGCTGAGTCAAATTGTAACTCTTTAAGTTGTTGAGCAACTACCAGACTATTTTCCAAAGTGGCTGCACCATTTCACATTTCCACTAGCAATAACCAAATTCTGATTTCTTCAAACCTCACCAGCACTTGCTGTTATGTGTTTTTTATACTAACCATCCTTGTGGATATGAAATGATACCAATTTGCATTTGTTAATGATTAACTATGCCAAGCTACTATTCCTGTGTTTATTGGCCATTTGTATATCATCATTAGGGAAATACATGTTTGGATCCCTTGCTCATTTTTTTAAATTATTTAAAGAAATTTTTAAGTTGTGTGTGTTTATATATTTTAGATACAAGCACCTTATATATGGTTTGCAAACATTTTCTCCCATTTTATGGTTTGTTTTTTCATTTTCTTGAAAAGTGAATTTCAGTTCCTTAAAGTGCAGGAGTTTTAATTTTGATAGTTTACAAATTTTATTATTGTTTTCATGCTTTAGGTGTCATATCTAATAACCATTGCCAAATTGATGTCATCAAGATTACTCCTATGTTTTCTTTTAAGAGTTTTGTAGTTTTCTTACATGTGAATCTTTCATCTATTTTGAGAGTTCATATTTGTATAAGGTGTGAGGTAGGGGTCAAAATTTATTCTATAGCATGTGGATGCCCCTTTATCTCAACACCATTTGTTGAAAATTATTCTTTTCCACATTAAATGGTTTTAGCACATTGATAAAATGGTCAACCATACAGGTAAGGGAGCATTTCTGGATTCCCCATTTTAGGTAACTGATCTACATGTCCATCTTCTTGCTAGTATCACATTACCTTGACTACTATTTCTTTGTAGTAAGTTTGAAATCAGAAGTGTGAGTCATCCAACTTTTTTCATCTTTTTCAAAAGTGCTTTGGCTATTTGGGTCCCTTAAGTTTCCAAAGGAATTTTAGGATCTGCTTGTCAATTTCTATCAAGAACTTAGGATTCTTGTAGGGATCACTGAATTTGTAGATTAGTTTAGAAAGTATTGCCATCTTAACAATATTAAGTCTTTCAATCTGTGGATGTAAGATTTCTTTCCATTCATTTAGATCTTTAATTGAACAAAGCTTTGCAGTTTTTACTGTGTGCGCTCTTGCTGTTAGTTTGCTACATGTATTCGTAACTATTTTATTCATTTTAATATTTTCATCAAAAAATGTCTTCTTAATATTTTTTAATTATTTATTCAAGTATAAAAATTACCATATATAGGGGGGTGGTTCCAAGATTGCGGCCTAGACAGACACTGTGATCAGTCTCTACAGAGCCAGAGATTGAAGTTATGTAAATACCATCTCCCAGCCAGCTTCTGGACATTATCCTACAGCTACCCCCACAGGAATTTCACTAGTGCATGTAAGCAGGGCCACCAGGCAGCAGCCATTGCCACAAGTGTGACTTCAGCAGCAAGCGGCGGCGGAGCCCCAGCCCAGGGCTCGTCCTGGGCAGGGCCTGCTTCTACATGGGGTACCTGGCCAGCGCCCACCCAACCATGCAGGGCCCCTAGCAGTTGCTCCCGTGGACACATGGCCCCGGCCACTAGCCACTGGGGAGCAAAAATTCAGGGTGAGAGTCGCTCCAGAGACCCCAGTGGAGGAAGCCCAGCCCAAGGGTGGCCTGGGCCCACCTCAGTTCTGCTCCAGAGTTCCTGGGGACCGGCAAGAGCTTCAGAGGGCCCTGATCTGCTCTCAGGAAGCTCCACGGGTGTCCAGCTAAAGGGAGACCAGGGACTGCTACCTCTAGCCACAAGGAAGTCCAAACTAAGGGTAAGAGTCCCCACAGAGACCTAGTGCGAGGCAGCCCCACCCAAGGGCAGCCTGGGCCCGCCCCAGTTCTGCTCTAGAATTCCTATGGACCGGCAGGAGCCCCAAAGGACCTTGACCCGTCCTCAGGAACCTCCACAGTTGTCCAGCCAAAGGGAGACCAGGATCTGCTATCTCTAGCCACTGGGGAGCCCAAATTCAGGGCAAGAGTCACTCCAGAGATACCAGCGCGAGGCAGCCCCATCCAAGGGCAGCCTGGGTCTGTCCCAGTTCTGCTCCAGAGTTCCTGGGGTCCGGCAGGAGCTACAGAGGGCCCAGATCCACCCTCAGGAAACTCCACGGGTGTCCAACTAAAGGTTGACCAGAGTCTGATTGCTACCAGCCACAGAGGAAGGCACACCCAGGGTAAGAGTGGCCTCCAGAGACCCCAGTGTGAAGAAGCCCCACCCTAGTGCACTCTGGGCCCACCTCAGTTCCGCTCCAGAGTTCCTGTGGTCAGCTGAGACAGAAGGCCCAAAACCACCCTTAGGGAATGCCAGGGTGCTCAGTTGAAGGCAGACCAGAGCCTGCTAGCCTCTAGCCCCAGGGGAGCTCATACTCACTGTAAGGGTCACACCCAGACTCTCCAGCTTGTGACTCTGCCTAAGTGAGACCTGAGCCTGCCTCTAGTTCTGCTCCAGAGTTCCTGTTCACCAGCAGGAGTGCAACAGAGGGGCAAAACAGCCCTCAGGGGCCGCCTCAGGAGCACAGCCAAAGCCACTCCCACTGCCCTCTAGAGGTATGTCCACTACTTCCGCCACCAACTTTAGTGACAGTAGTGCCCATCTGGGGACACTGGGAGAACAGAAGTAGCTCCAAGGTGAGACATAGGTAATCTGGACAGTCAATACAAGATTATAGAATAGAAGCCGCAATACCTCAGATTGGTATTTTAAGAAAAGAAGATACACAATCAACATGAAAAAACAAGGGAAGAAAGTGCCCCAAATAAACATGGATACCACTGTAACAGAATTCATTGACAGCACAGTTGATGAAATATCAGAGAAAGAATTCCGAATATACATAATTAAAATGATCAGCGAACTAAAGAATGACATAAGTGAACAATTACAAGCAAAAATTGATTCTTCCAACAAAGAAATAGGAGAGCAAATAAAGGCAACCATAGATCATTCTAACAAAGAGATAAGAGAGCAATTATAAGTAGCAAAAGATTACTTTAAGAAAGAGATAGAGATAGTGAAAAAAAAACAATCAAATTCTTGAAATGAAGGGAACAATTAACCAAATAAAAAACTCAATAGAAAGCATTACCAGCAGACTAGATCACCTGGAAGAAAGAACCTCAGATAATGAAGACAAGATATAAAATCTTGAAAATAAATTTGACTATACAGTGAAGATGGTAAAAAATCATGATCAGAACATACAAGAAATATGGGACAGCACCAAAAGACCAAATCTAAGATTTATTGGGATAGAAGAAGGTGCAGAATTTCAAACCAAAGGAATGCACAATCTCTTCAATGAAATAATATCAGAAAATTTCCCAAGTATGAAAAATGAAATGAAAAATCAAATACAAAAGGCTTACAGGACACCAGATGTACAAAATTTCAACAGATCTACACCAAGGCACATTATAATGAAAATGCCCAACATACAGAATAAGGATAGAATTTTAAAGGCCACATGAGAGAAACCAGATTACATATTAGGGGAGACCAATTTGTATCTCAGCAGATTTTTCAACCCAGACTAAAAGCCAGGAGATCATGGAATAACATATTCCAAGCCCTAAAAGACAATGGATGCCAACCAAGAATCCTATATCCAGCAAAATTGACCTTCAGATTTGATGACGAAATAAAAACCTTCCATGGTAAACAAAAGTTAAAAGAATTTACAGCAAGAAAGCCTGTACTACACAGCATTCTTGGCAAAATATTCCATGAGGAGGAAATGATAACCAACAATGAAAATTTACAAAGAGAGGAACTACAGTAGAGGAAAGACCATTCAAAAGAGAACACAACTCAAGGTAAAACCAAAAACAAACCAAAATGACCGGAATTACAAATCATATTTCAATAAGAACCCTGAATGTAAATGGCCTAAATGCACCAATTAAAAGACATAGACTGACAGACTGGATCAAAAAAAAAAGGCTCAACAATATGCTGTCTTCAAGAGATTCACCTCACAGGAAAGACATCCACAGACTGAAAGTGAAAGGGTGGGAAAAAACATATCACTCACATGGACTCCACAGACAAGCAGGAGTTTCCATCCTCAGATCAAATAAAGTGGACTTCAAACCAAAGATGGTGAAAAGAGATAAAGAAGGTCATTTCATACTTCTTAAGGGAATCATACATCAAGACATAACAATCATAAATATCTATGCCCCAAATAATGGAGCTTCTACATATATCAAACAAATCCTTCTCAAATACAAGAATCAGATAGACCACAACATAATAATACTTGGAGACTTTAACACAGCTCTTTCACCATTGGATAGATCTTCTAAACAAAAATTTAATAAAGAAACCATAGATCTCAATGAAACTATCAATAATTTAGAAATAACAGACATATATAGACAGTTCCATCCATCAACAAGTGAATACAATTTCTTCTCAGCTGCACACAGATCCTTTTACAAAATAGATCATATGTTATGTCACAAAGCCAGTCTTAGCAAATACAAAAAAATAGATTTTCTACCCTGCATCCTATCTGACCACAATGGAATAAAATTACAAATTAATGACAGATTAAAAAGCAGAAACTATTCCATCACCTGGAAACTAAATAATATGCTATTGAATGATGCATGGATAACAGAAGACATCAAGGAAGAGATAAAAAAAATTCTTAGAGGCAAATGAAAACTCCTATACAACATATCAAAATCTTTGGGATGCCATGAAGGCAGTGCTAAGAGGAAAGTTCATAGCACTAAGCTCATTCATTAGAAGAAGTAAAAGTCAACAAATAAATGAATTGACTCTTTGTCTCAAAGTCTTAGAAAAGGAAGAACAAATTAACACCCAAAGAACTAGAAGACAGGAAATAATCAAAATCAGGGCTGAAATCAATGAAATTGAAACAAAAGAAACAATTCAAAAAATTGACAAAACAAAGAGCTGGTTCTTTGAAAAAATAAACAAAATTGACAAACCCTTAGCCACCCTAATGAAAAGGAGGAGGGAGAAAACCCAAATTACTAAAATTTGAGATGAAAAAGGAAATATCATGACAGACACTACTGAAATACAGAGGATAATTAGAAACTATTTTGAAAATTTATACTCCAGTAAAACAGAAAACCCGGAAGACACCGACAAATTTCTAGAGGCATATGACCTACCCAAATTGAACCAAGAGGACATACACAACTTAAACAGATCAATTTCAAGCAAGGAAATAGAAGATGCCATCAAGAGCCTTCCAACCAAGAAAAGCCCAGGTCCAGATGGATTCTCAGCTGAGTTCTACAAGACCTTCAAAGAGGAATTAATACCAATTCTCCTCAAACTATTTCATGAAATAGAAAAGGAGGG
>PVHX01006440.1:0-100757 GCA_004024805.1 Geosciurus inauris
CAGTACATCATATTTATAAAACAGAGGATGATACACACACCATATATTAACCATTTAGGAGTAAACAATAAAAAAACATATATTAAGCTGTGGTAGGTGTTCATTTATATTAAGTTGTGGTAGGTGTTATTAAGCTGTGGTAGGTGTTCATCTAGGATTTCAATAGTCCACATATTTATTCCTGAAAATTTGTTAAAAAGCCAAAAAATGATTGTGAAAATGAATTTAATATGTTTTAAAGGTTTTAAGAACAAATAGTTTCAATATTATTTATACATTGGTTCAGGAATTTCTACATGTTCATATACCTCCTTAAGTGTCAATTATGTACTTTAGTTCTAATAACTTTAACCAGAATACATGCATATTGTTTTAATAAACATATAACAACCTAAGAAGAAACTTTTAAGCTCTGTATAAGTATACTTTACTATCAATTTATCATATAAAAACATGAAACTGTGTAGTCTGATATAACTCATGCATAAAAGGAATTGTAGAGCATAAATTTGGTATTCTTGAATTTTAAAATTGTTCATCTTAAATTTATGGCAGGTGAGCTGTTAGTCGTGTTTCAAGTAAACCCTGAAATGCATTTGGTAGACCATGGAAAATAAAAAGTACTGAAGAATGAAAAGTGGAAGGTTTGTGTGTTATGTGGGTTGCACTCAAAAATAGATCATAAAAATCAAACTGCTGCAAACAAGGTATATTTTTAACAATGGTTTTTGAACATCAGGAATCTAAATCAGAATCAAATATCTTCTGCAAATTCCACTTTTTCTTTTCCCAAGGATCATTTTCAACCAGTGTAGGCGTTTTGTCCTATGAGGGTTTAAATGTGTTCTACAAAAGAAGCCACTGAACACACAGCAAAATCAAGATCACGTCTCCTCACTCATTCTCTTGTAGTCCACAACAATCAGCTCCATTCTACTGTAAGCCTTTGTTCTATCTTCTTTTAACACCAGTAGTTTCATTCCTTCACACTGTATTTATACAGGAAAGCTTTCCCTCCACCCACTATCCCAAGTATTCATTCATTCTCATTCTTTCTCTATCCCTTTCACTCACATTTAAGAAATTATCGCTATCAACAGGGTGTGCTTCATTTGCCTACTTTTTTTTTTTTTTGAGTCTATTTTTCAGTCCTAAGGCTAATGAGACAGATGAGAAAGTGCTCCTGCCTAAGATGACAAGTCTGATAGGAATGTCACTCTTTACATAAATTTCAGTGTGTTGAGCCTTGGTGTTTAGTGAAGATTAGAAACAAAGAAAAACAAAAAGTAATTTAAAATATATGACCAAAGGAATTCTTTCTCTCTATATAAATATATATAAAAACTCTACAATTGAGAGTTTCTTTAAAATATGAGTAAGAATAAATGATAATAGAAAAACATAAAACAGAAGTACAAAAAGATATTACGATGTAAATATACATTTCAATTTTAAAAACCAACAGGTTTGTTTAACTGCAGTTGTGAGAAAGTCCAATAGAAATTCAATAAAAAAGAAAATATAGCTAAATAAATTATATGCAATGTTACTCGATAACAACAAATAATTAAAAATGTGAAAGGTTAAACTCAATAATTGAAGCCCCAGAAATAATAAAGAAAAATTGCTAACAGAAACATTTGAGAAGTACTATTTTAATTTGTTCTGAAATGTTGAAAGATACCAATCTAAATATCCCAGAGGTGAAATAAATGTCAAACAAAATAAATTAAAAGAAAAATAAGTTCTTATAATGTTGGAACTTCAAAACAAAAAAGATAAGGTGATAATAATCACTCCAAGAAGAAAAAGAAATCCCTTCAAAGAGATTGTAATTAAATCTGTTGATGTAAAGTATCAATGAAAAGTAGAAAACACTGGCAATA
The DNA here is from genome assembly GCA_004024805.1 of Geosciurus inauris. Classification (NCBI taxonomy): domain Eukaryota; kingdom Metazoa; phylum Chordata; class Mammalia; order Rodentia; family Sciuridae; genus Geosciurus; species Geosciurus inauris. The sequence continues at coordinate 1,887 of PVHX01006440.1, forward strand.
ATACCTTCAGTGGATTAAGAGAAAAGTATTAACTCATGATTATATACATGGGAAAAACATTTTCCAATAGTTATTTTGAAATAAAGATATTTTCTAGCAAAAAGAATCTGAGTGTGAAATTGTCAAACTCTCCCAAATGCAATTCTCAGAGATGTATTGAAGATGAAAAGAACGTGTGACATGTAGGAATTATGAACAAAGAAATTTGCCAATACAGGACTAAATTTAAAAAACATAAATGAAACAATGATAATAATAAAGTCTAGTACGATTAAGAATGCAATAAATCTTTTTTTAAAAAAAATTAACACCATGTAAATAAAAATTAATATGATAGTAAAGTATCCCAAAGACTTGTGTTTTTCAGCTTAAGGTACATACAATAACTTTCCACACTAAGAAGTTGAATATGCATGACAAATTTCTGAAATACACATTAATAATTAGAGATTTTGAACACTGAAAAGTACAAGTATAAAATCTACTTTAAGTCCAGGCACGGTGGTGCAAGCTTGTAATCCCAGTATTTTGGGAGGCAGAGACAGAAGAAACATGATTTCAAATTCAACCTCAGCAACGGGTGAAGGTGCTAAGCAACTCAGTGAGACCCTGTCTCCACATAAAATACAAAATAGGGCTGGGTATGTGCCTCAGTGGTCGAGTACCCTGAGTTTCATCCCCAGTACAAAAAAAAACAAAAACAAAAAAAACCTACTTTAAAAAGATACAATGCAAAGGCAAGAAAGTAGAAATAAAGAAACACTGGAGATTGAGTAAATGAAAATTACAAAATATGAAAGAAAATGTAAGTGAAGTCAGTAAGCAATTTTAAGCTAAAATTGTCAGTCTGGATTTAAAAACAATTATACATGAATTACAATGGCATTTGGCCATTATATTTACAAGATGCATATCCAAAATACAGCATATTAAAAATAAACATTAAAGGATAGAAAATGCATATCAAGGAAAATAAAATCAAAGCATTTTACTGAGATTAATAAACTCTAAAAGTCTTTGTGAGAAAACAGCATTCCTAAAGAGTGTCACAGTAGAATGATAAATGTTTCATTTTTCTGAGAGGTTTTTGAGATATAATCTTATATGCACTTAGCAATTTAAAATAAGTGACTATAAGATGATGGAGGTACCTCCATAATTATTCATTCATTCACTCACATAATCAGTTCTTCATTTATTTAGTCAGTTATTCCATTGTTATTCTTAATGTTTACTAGAAGCTGTGTCAATTCTGGACATTGACAATGTAATAAAGAACAAAACAGAAAAACACCATCTTTATGGTATTTGTATATATACTTTATGCATACATATATACATACAAGCACACATATATACATATTAATATGTATCCTATATTTTAAATACAGGCATACTTAAAATGTTATTAAATGTATATATGTATATGTATTTTAGGAAGGAGAAGGAGGCAACAAATTAGATATGGTAAATAATATAGTGTCTGAGAGAGGTCTAATGAATGTGAGGGCAGTTATTTTAGACAGGGTGATAGGGTGAGCAGGATATCTTTTATGGAGAACATGATATTTATTTAATTATTCATTCATCTATTGAAAAAGGGTTACACTATGCTATTCAGGCTGGCCTTGAACCCTTGGGATAATGCAATGCTCCTGTCTCATTCTCCCATGTAGCTGGCACTACAGGCACAGGCCACCATACCTACAAAGATGATATTTAAATAAAGACCTGAAGAAAATTAAAAAGTGAATCAAACAAATATCTCATGAAGATATTTTCCTGAAAGAGGAAATAGCAAGAACAAATACCCATAACTGGGAGTCTGTCTAGTTTAAGTAGCATACAGTAGATGTTAATATGGCTAATGGCAAGTAGGTGAGTGAGAGGGAGAGAGGGGCGGGGGGAGAGAACAGAGAAAGAGAGAAGAGAGAGAGAGAGAGAGAGGGAGGGAGAGAGACCTGCCAAGACCAAGGGCAAGGTGAATAAGAACTTGAGGCAGAGAAGAGAGTGGGCGGGGTGGACCACTTACAGTCTTCTAAACCAGTCTAAATCCTCTTTAAACAACTGGCTTATACTTTAAATAAGATGTAATGCCACTGAAGAGTGCTCAGCAGCCTGGTGTGATGACATTACCCAACTCTCATATTAGTAAGATCAACCTACATCTGTGTTGAAGGTGGATTTCAGGTGACAACGGGCAGAAAGGGAACATTACAGGAATCAAGAAAAAGAGTGCCAGTAACTTGGACCAGTATAGATGATGACATTTGGTCAGGCTTTATATATTTTAGGACACATCTCATTCACTGATTGATGAATTAGTTGGAGTAAATAGCAAGCATGTAACTTCTAGCAAGAGAAAAAGAACCCAAATCACTAAGAGTAAGATAGTCCTTACTATTCATATAAGATGTAATTCATTCTTTATGGAGATAGAAGAATTTTGCAGGTTTCTTGCACAGAGAATTAGTATTCAATGATGTTTTTACATGCACCAGCAACAGTTAAAAATATATGTGAAACTTAGATGCTATCTCTAATATAATAGAAATATAAAATGCCTGGAAAACATTTAACAAAATATATACAAAAATTATAATCAGGGCTGAGGTTGTGGCTCAGTGGCAGAGTGCTTGCTTCCCACATGTGAGGCACTGGGTTCTATCCTTGGCACCACATAAAAATAAGTAAACAAAACAAAGACACTGTGTCTAGGTATAACTAAAAACATTTTTAAAAATTATAATCAGAAATTAAAGAAAATGTAAGAAACAAACTTTTTTATTATAATTTAGGTTGAAAAATTGCAATATTCCTTAATTGGATCCCTAAATCCACAAATGTGGAGCTTTCTTTTTTTACTGTGTTTGTGTGTTTGTTTGTGTGTGTGTGTATTGTTTTGGTCTGGAACTTGTCAAGTTAAGACTATAATGAACAAAAAAGAAGTGTAAATATTAAGAATTGCAACTAAAAATTTGATCCATGCTCACAAAGAATAAGGACATAAAAAAAGGAAAACTGCTGAGGTGCTATCACTTCTATGCCTTCTGTCTCTGGATGTTTCAAAGGTTTTCAACTACTTTATTTTGGAACAGAGTATTAGAAAGTTCAAAACTTTGTGGTCCACGTAAGCCAGCACAAGAACCACTCAGAAATGAGTTTGTCACTGTCCGTAGAAAACAAGTACTGGTTACTTATTATGATGACTTTGTGCTTTGGATCCAGATTTGCTCACTTGCCTTTGACAGGTCTTTATAAGACACTAACTGTTTAAGAAATCAGTATGTTTTAGACGATCCATTCGACAGATATAAAGAGCATTTTAAGACGTACAAGCTTTTTGACAAATGGATCAAATATCAGATTCTTATAGCATACTAGATTAGTAACAAAGAAATTATGATACAAAAGTGAAGCACAAGGCTTCACTTAGATAAAGAACCATGCAATTATATATTTTGCTGCCATCCGTATCAACATGATAAACCTGAAGAGCATAGATTTGCTCTCATTAAAGCAGTAAAAATCTTTAGTGTTTATTATGGGCTAGATTTACACTGTACTGGTTAAAAAGAATAACTGATCCATTACTCTCACCACTGTGAAGTCATGAACTACCCACATTTTCATATTAGGACACTGAAGCACAGAGGTTCATGTAATTTTTAAATATACACAGGAGCCAGGAGTCAAGTTTGCACTTTCTGTATGCTCACGCCAAGCCCTTTACCTTTACAATGTCCTGCCTTCCTGCACAGTAGATACATACCTCAGAAGAGTACACTGGCAGCAATCATTGTTGGAAATCCTTAGACCTTTAACAGTAAAATAATATATTGCTTAGGGTAATAGACATTTGTTAAGCTGATAAAGAACACAAGAGAATGACGAACTCATAACATATGATTGCTTTTAAAAGAGAGAATGAAAGTATATAAATTACAAAAGATACCCAGGGGACTACAAAATTAATTATACTGCTTTTATTCTTCACACTGGTCTTTAGCTCTTCCATTGAATTGAACATATGGATTACAAATATAATTTATGTTAAAAGTAAAATTACATGAGTATGAACTCTAACATTCCACATTCATACAATCAAGCACATTCTGAATTCTGAGAGAACCAATCTCAGTTCCAATATTTGGTTGCATTGTGGACTCAGATACAGAAGGAAATTGTAGCATATGAAAAATGCAAATAGTTTGATTAAAAATATAAAATAATTCGATAGTAGCAAGGGAAAATCTTTGTTTTACTTTACTCTAAATGTATCATGAGGTTTATGACTCAAGGAATCCAAACCAAAGATTATCTATAAATATTATACCTATAGATTACAGGTTTATTTTCCTTGTAATGCTGGAGATTGAAACCAGGATCTTGTGCATGTGAGGCAAGTACTCTACCAACTGAGCTATATCCTCAGCCCAAGATTATAGGTTTTATACCAGTGGACGAAATAAAAGATATTGGGGAAATACATTTTTATATTGGGTAATTGCAGTATGAATAAAAGACCTCATCAAAATGATGATGATTTGGGGCTAAAGAAAAATTTGATTGGCATTTCTTTAGAAATGTCACGGGGATCTACGATTGACCTTATTCTATTTAAATGCTAATCTATATATCCATGATAGAGGTTATATACATACTCAATAACTATGACTGAACCCCATAACAGTTTGTGGTGAAAAAGACCTAAGGATTTTAGGAATGAGTAAGAGTAAACTAAAAGAATATTTACATTTATAAGATAAACTAATATAATCTGAAAGCAATATCTTTAATAAATGGAAATCACAATTTTCTATGCTAGAAAACTAAAGCACTTTTCAGAAACAGATATTTATTTAACTTAGGTAAAGCAATACAGCACCAGAGTGATGTATGTAATAATTGTAATTTGAATCATTAAGAAGTCAAAAATGGTGAGCATATTAGCTGCATGTGGGCATGAGTTTTCGTTCATGTCTTGATCAATTTAACAAATTTATTGACTACCTTAATATTTTTTTTCTTGGCACAGAGGATTGAACTCAGGGGTACTCAGCCACTGAGCCACATCTCCAGTCTTATTTTGTGTTTTATTTAGAGACAAGGTCTCACTGAGTTTAGTGCCTCGTCATTGCTGAGGCTGCCTTTGAACTCATGGTTCTCCTGTCTCAGTCTCCCAAAGTGCAGGGATTGTATGCATGAGCCATAGTGCCCAGCTGTACCTGAACATTTTAAAGCCTATAAAGTATTACTTTTTAATAGAGAAAACTATAGTTTAGAAAATTTACCAATGTTTTTTTTTTTTTTTTTTGTAAGTTGGAGTGAAGCCTCAAGAATGTGATTCTCATTATAAAGGAGTCAAAGGAAATTTGATTAATTCCATAATAGTTTTGTTCTAAAAAAGAATTCTACTAATAGATGATTTTTTGAAAAAGGATGCATAGTGTACTTAGGAGAAACAGATTTTAAATTGACATATAAGCAGATTTAAATTCTGCCTGTTACTAACTAGAAGACACTGGAAAAAGTTAACTATCTGTAATCCAAATAATATTTTTCAGGGTCCAGCAACCTCAGAAATATTATAAAGAGTAACCATAAAATTCACAATATTTTACAAACTTTTTCATAACTTTCAAGATATGTACCATTTTGTACATGAAGAATCTGAAGTGGTGGCATTTTACTTTTTTTTATTAATGTGTTTTCTGGATACTAGGGATTTAAGCTGGAAATGTTTTACAACTGAGCGACACTCATAGTACTTTTCATTTTTTATTTTAAGATACGGTTCTGCTACAATGCTAAATTGATGAGGCTGACCAGGAACTTGTGGCCTGCCTGCTTTAGCCCTCTGAGTTGCTAGGATGACAGGTGTATGTCATCATGCACACCACTGTGGCCAGCAGGTGGCTGCATTTTAAACTGCCTACACAAAGAACTGAAATGATTTGGTTGACTGAATTAGTGGTTCCAACTATTTACTCATTTGTAAGACAATCACACAGCCCCAGTCTTGCTTGGCCTACTGTCAGGGAAGTATTCTTCTTCAGACATTGACTTGGGTTTGATCAGATGCCTTGCTTGGCCAATGGGATATTGGCAAACATGAATAGGAATGTGAAGACAGCAGAAATGTGAAATTTTCTTACTCACTTTGGAATCATTCTATTTCTCTTTGCACAATGAAAGGACTCTTTCCCAAGCAGTCATTGCTATGTATGGGTCCCCAGAACTAAATATGTAATCACCTAACTCTAGCTGATCAGAACTTAGAAGACAATGGTCCAGCTGAGTCTACCTCTGAGCAAGCAGACTACAGTCAATTGGTAGACATGTGAGCATGAGAATAAACAGTTGTTGGGGGTGGTCTGTTACATAGCAATACTACGACAGCAGATGATACGTGTAGATGAATATGAAAAAAAAATTCTCTAACATTCATTTTTTAAAATCCTTTTTTAATAGAACATAAATACCAAATATCATGATATGTAACCTCATTTATCATATGTCATTACCAAAGTTTGAAAAGTTTGTTAAAAGATTAAATCAAACTTTACTTTTACTGTGAAATTAATGTTTTATTTCAAACTCATAGAATGACAATAAACATAGCTTTTTATTTAATCTGTTTTCTAACATGAGGGAGATATAACATGAATTTGTCATGTGACTTACAAAACAAATGTGTTTCTCTTGCAAAGATTGTATTAGTCAATTAAGTTGCTTAAAAAAATTGAAGTAAATTTGTGTCTACTAGCAAGTGAACATAGCATAATTGATATTTATGTAATTATAAAATTCTAAAACAGGTAATTTTGTTATGTGTATATGTATAAAAAATCCAGTTATATAATACATATGTATATATTTGTATATATATTCATATTATATGAATATATATACAGTATATTCCAATATTCCAATATATAGTATATTCCAATAATCCCATTTTATAACCTGGCATATTAATATTATCCAATTTTATGAGTGAACCCTAATCAGAATTTGGACTTGGGTTTTCACCTGGTTTTCTTTCAATAATTATAGTTGTTTTCCCTATTTATTTCAACCAAAAATATATTGAGTTACAAAGATTTCATAATGAGGGAGTTTGTTCTTTTGCAGTTCTCCTACATTTTCAAATATAAAATCACTTAATCTTCTTTTATACTATACATGTGGCTTGCTGTTTTTTTTATATTTATTCTGTTCATATATACACTTTCTTATATTTCCTCTTTCTAATTATTTCATATGATTTCTAGGAAAGCAATGATGAATGATATTCCAAATTGTTCTTAGAATTAAATTTCAGGTGGAATATATATATATGTGTGTGTATGTGTGTGGTATTGGGGATCAAATACAGAGCCTGTGCATGTTAGGTAAATATTTTACCACTGAGCTACATCTCCATCCCTAATTTTGAGATTTAAATCTAAATCCAATTAATTTATTTTAAATTAACTTTGTTTTAATTATTCTGAGGGAAAAAAAAAAGTTGACCCCTTACAGATTATCCACTTTTCTCTTTATTTATGAAAACTATGATACTGATTACTATGCATTAATGGTGTTTGATTAACATTAAATGCTGATATCTGAAATAAACATATAAAACCAAAAATAAAAAGTATATAAGCTCTCTTTTATTAATTATGCCTATCACTAGAATTTTCCTTACATTATACATTTTGTATAATTTATGTAGCATATTTTTTGTTTAGTTCAGGCATAAGTGAATAACCACTATATTTCAGGATACAAATATTCAAGGAAGAGGGATTCAAACATGTATCAGTTCTTACTCATTTAAGTCTTACAGTTTAAGTTAAGAGATATAGAGGTAAATCAATAAATTGAATATTGCATTTAGGGGGAAGGAGAGATATACCATAAAATTCCCTAAGGGAATATTTCACCCCACTTTTTTTTTAATTGATGAGAAGAACTGAAGAAAAATTTTCTAAGAAAATGATTGTCTTGAGAATTTAATTGTGAGTGTGAATTAGGAAAGGAGAATGGAGATTGTTCTGAGAAATGAAATTAAAGGGACAAAGAAATTTAGAGTTTCAGTGGCATGTGTAAGTATTTAAAATGAATCTAGAATAGTAACAGATGGAGCACGCTGGATATCATGTAGCTGAGATGAAAGCATTGAAGAACTCAAGTGAAAGGGTGTGACCATCACTCCCAGAAGGACTGTGTCAGTTCTTCCTTAAAGATGCATTATTAAAATAAAAACAGGAAGACCAAAACAGGAACTTTCTAATTTTACAGGAAAGAGTATTAGACCCACACAAAAATAATAGTGAATAGGAATATCTTTGAGAGATATATAAAACAGCTTACCTAGTCTTGGTGATTGAGGAGGTACAATATTTACTGGAGGAGAAAATGGGTCAAGGAGACAGCCAGGTTATAGATTTGCATGACTGAATGTAAGATGCCATTACTGACTATCGTGAAAAAATAGAAGAAGCATAAATCAAAGCTGAGATGATGGGTTTGGCATCAAACACAATTGGCTTCCACGCTATTCCACTTAACAGTTTTGTGACCTTGCTTTTAAATTTATCTCTCTTAGAAACAGTGTCTCTATGTGAAAAAAGAAAATTTAATATCTCTGAGATTTATTGGAGAATTAACTATGATAATTTATGTGAAGCACTCAGTATAATATCTGGCATTAAGTAAATATTCAAAAATGTTAGCCAATATTTTTGTATATATTGGGAGTAAAAACAGGAGGAAAAGTGTTCAATGGTCATTATCAGGTGTCAGCAAAGCCTGAAACTCAAGGAATTGGACAGGATTTTACACATCCCCTTGAGAATATTCTTAATACATATGCTTATTAAACATTATCTGAGTGTTGATTTTACTCAGAGATAATTGTGTCATAAAGCAAATATAAAGGACTAGGAGTTTGGAATATTATCAAAGTCTCTGTGGGAGATACAAAGAAAACCAGAAAGGAATAATGGCATTATAAAAATTGTGTACAATGTAATCATAATAAATATATTTAGAATAAAACAATTTTAAATTTATGTGTTATATGGAGAGAATTAAAAATAAATATTACTCTTTTTTATTTACTGTGTAATTTATTTGAAGCCTTGACAAGTGCATGGTTTTGTTGGGGACCAGGGACAATGGTGAAACATGAGAAGGATCAAACAATTCAATTACCAACAAACATTCTGTATTTTTACTTTGACAATTGAGACCAATAATGAATGAAATAAACATTTGATAACTGCCTTTCACATTGATGAACATATTTAGTAGCAGGCAGATATTTGTATTTTAATCTTCAAGATCAGTGTGTGTGTATTATTTTTAATCAACAAATATTTACTTTTATAACTAAAAGTTTTCTATTAAAAATACATCTCCCATGTAGTTTCTCTAAATGCAGTGATTAGTTTAGGCTTTGTGTCCTCATTTTTCCCTGTAGTAAAGTAAAACCACTAAGAAATGAACTTCCACTAAAATAGCTACTCTAGCTAGAATGCAGTAGTCTTCTTTAGTTTTGTTTTGAACTAAATTATATGACCCTCCATTGACTCTGTACTTACTATCTGCCTTAAATTGATGACCAGCATGACTATCACATTAGTAATCCTTGACCTTCGACTACTGAACATAACATACTCTTGCTGTATCTATTTCACTTTATAATTGCAAAGTTTTTTTTTTTTCATCAGTTAAATCTCCATTCATTTTGGAGTGGGTAAGTTGTCAGCATCAGTACCATTTTGCTGTGCCAGCTGGGGAAGAGATAAACTGAGTAAAATGGGGATGATTTTTATTTGTTTGTTTTTAGATCTTTTGTTTGAAAGCCAGATTGTTAATTTTCAAAAAGCATAATGGGAAAATGGGAATAACTGACTAATTTATAATAATTATAATGGTCAGAAATAATGATAGGATATTTGCAGAAAAATTCAAGTACTAAATTAATTTGACCTCGACACCAACAAAAATATTTTCACATACAGCTCTCCTAGGTATGTAGTAATTAATTATGTTCATTTTAATAAGCACATTGATCATAAAACAAAGAATCTTTCAGTATGATTTTATAACAGGTGTGTCTTACAAGCTCCTATTTTTTACAAGCTCCCATTTCCCAATATCAATCCTTTTTAACACTAAGCAAAGAAAGAGTTCAGTTTATCTTTGAATAAATGAGGTTTTATTCATTTTGTTGAAATCATTCTTTTTCAAGATCAAGTATCTTAGAACTCAATTTATTACTAATATTGAGGAATAGTATAAGAAACATCAATTACTTTCAACTCTATTACATTGAATTTAAATAGCAAATGTATAGTATTCCAATAGATCATATTTTTATTTAGTATTCTTATCAAGACTAAGCAATTCAGCATGTACTTCTAAAAAAGGCAAGGAAAACAAAACAAATCCAAGGGAAATGAAACAAAGGAAGTGAGGGAGGAAGAAACAGAGAGGGAGAAAGGGAAAAAGGAAACAAGGAAGAGACAGGGAGGTGGAGAAGAGAAAGGAACATAGGAGAGATAAATGTAAGTATTTCTGGAATCTCAGGGAGATAAATAGCATTTCAGCAAATGAAAATAGAATGAATTCATAAAACAAATGGTCACAGAATCTTGTACTAAATTTTTATTTCTATTTAGAAATACAGCAGTGAGAGGGATCCTGAGATTTCCTCTTGCAGTAACTTGTTGATCTTCTGTTAAAATGAAGAACACGTTTGAAGCTTCTACATGAACCTTGTTGTCATATTATTATTATTCCTCTATTCCTATCTAGACTCAATTTATACATTACAGATTTCATTTTTTGCTTATTCAGAAGCAAAACGCTTAGGTCTGTTATATTTTCCAGAATTGATTTGGGAAAATATACTCAACATTAAAAACAATCAAATGAGTAATAGAAAAACTTACAAAATACCCAAAACTTTGATATTCTATAAGGAAGTATTACAAAAAGTAATAGAACCATGAAGTATATTACATTAACATTTCACATCAATCCTACCATTTTTCTAGTTAGTTATTATTTGAATCTATTCTGGTATTAGTAGTGAAAATATGACTAAACACCCATCTATATTATTTGAGGACTATATCAAAGAGAATAATCTAGTAAGGAGATAGACATGTGTAGTGGATTATTTATTTGTTGTCATCTGTAAGTGTAACAATTTTTCAGTGGCACTATTTCACTAGCAACCTATTTCTGGCAAGGATACTGTATGTGCATTTCATATATAATCCTCCACTAACAAACCATTAATCTCACCTCCCTTGATGCTATTTTTCACATATGCAAAGTTAACTGGGATATGGGAAAATCTATAGAAAGCTATCCTTAAATATGGTGGCCCATTGGTTCATTTTCACATGAGTTTCTACTTCCTTAATCGCTGGTTAACAAAGTCCCAGAAGAAGCACTGAAGAGCAATGACCCAACAATTAAATTCTATCACAGGGAAATTATGGGTCAAATATCCAGTGGTTAACTGAGTCAGAGATCAGTTAACTTCAATAATAGAAATTATGTTCTTCTTTTGTTTCAAGAAATAGGGGATAAAACATGATATATATGTAGCAATGTCTACATAAGAAATATATGGAATTATTTCTTTTAAAAGAAGTTATATATTGTAGTAAGAATTGGACTTGTAATGGATACTTAATCTGGAAATAAATCATTATATGAAACAGAATAGAAAATTTTGATACTACTGGTAGGGCTATTTTTTGTTTGTTTGTTGAGTCTTTATTCCCTCCATGCAGATGGAGAAAATTTGATTCAAATGCCTAATCTCCTCTGAGTAATAGAAAACTATACTTAATAACAAAAATATTTATGAGGTTATGTTTAGTATTCAGTTTATTATTCAAATAAATAGTAAACATGTTTGTTTCTCTTCTGTGTAGCTGCCATAATTCTATTATAGGAAGTCCTAAAAACTAAAAATAATTATGAACTAATAAAATTACCTCACAATGGTCCCTGTTGCTATTTCCATCACATCCATGAGAGCTTCAAGACTGTGACAATTCCAGAATGACTATACTTAGCAGTTTTCTTAAATTCCTTATTTTAACTTGTTTAGGTTCTCTAATGAGATATACTGAAGAAGAATATTATACAAAATTCCATATAGACACAGACTTTTGTTTTCCTTGGTATAAGCACAGTACTTTGAACAGTATTTGATAGATGTAAGATTAGCAAGTGAGTGTTTACTAAATCAAAGGATGAAAGAAAAAATAGTATGATCATTATGACATCAAATTCAATATAAAATAACCCCAAATATATGAGAAAATATTTTGAAATTTAAAGATTCCTAGTTTTACAGACTGCTGCCATATGTTGGGTAATTTGTAATACATACATGTATATATATGTGTGTGCGTGTGTGAGAAAAGCAATAGGTTGTTGACATTTTAGTCATGTAAAAATAATTTGTTTTGAAGAGAGATGTGAAAGATCACATATTTTTCAATATACATTTTGAATAAATCATGGTATTGAACATTATATTAGATATGGCTCTTCATGATCCCTTGATATATACCACAGAGTAAAACAGGCTGATTAAACATAATAAGCTATTAAAAAGTAAATATAATTTGCATGGAAAATATACTTAGATGTTGCCCATAGGATTACTGTATTAGGTAGAAGTTAATTTTGCTATGTCTTTTTATGTGGAAGTTAAAGAGTATGAAGAGGTGTATTTAGGTGCCAGTGTGCTAAGAAATAGACCTGCTGCATTTGTGACATGTCAACCTGTTGAAACTTTGAACAGTTGCTCAAAGGAGACAACAGTTTCTTGCAGAAATCTGCATGAGCGGCTGGTTATAATCTTGCTTCCTCAGGACCTACTGAATTCCAGCTTTAAGGTTTCCCCTTACAACAGCTTCAGGCAGTACAAGGAGGGGCTGCTTCTCCCAGATCCTTGGTTTTGAATGTCCAGACTGTCTCTTCCTCTGCTCACCCTCATCTGTGCAACTGTTCTAGAATTGAACCCTTTCTTCTCATAAAATTTAGAGCAGACTCTACTTCATGTCTAAGGACTATCAGATAAGGTGATTCAGTGGTTAATTTATTAATAGTTTAACAACAGTAGCAGTACTTTTTTTTAAGGCAGATAAAGTGCATTTAGCTAAAGATAATATACATTTCCTAAATGGTATATGTGAGTATTTATACCAGTTTGTCATTTAAGATAAAGTTTTTTGTTAATGGTGATAGTGGAATAAAACTGTGTTTAATAAATATATTTGATAGTTCCTTTACTCTAACTCATCTTTACAATTCATAGATTCTTTGCATGGAAATAGATAGGAAAAAAAGCATTAATTATCACACTACAATAAAATAATAGCAAAATATTTGCAATTCAGATATATGGGTATAATTCTCATACTTCATCATAAACATTGAATATTTTTTCTCTTTAACTTTGTCTCTCAATCCTTATTTCCCTGAGTGTACATTTGAATGCCTGTGTGAACCTAGTTTACACTTGAAATGCCTTACTTTATAAATTGATTTGCTTTAAATCAACTTTAGTAACAAACTCATAGATATGTAAGTAGATGCTTGCTCCTACATATGTGTTCATATACATGTCTAATCACACTTTCAATTTGGCTTGGAAATGGTTGAACACTTACAACTGTAAAGGACAAAATAGGCAAATATTAGGTGCAAACAGAGCAGCAAGTAGTAAGTATATCTCCTACCACAATTTCTCCAGAAACAATAAGGTAAAAGTCTTACTTCAGTTCGTTAAAGTCCAATTGAAACAAAAAAAAAAAATCAGTCATACAAGAAAGAAAACAGAACACACTAAGTACTCTCAGGGTTTCATCTCCCAGTTCTAAAATTCAACTGCATTTTTCTTGTTATAAATGGATACATAAGATTTCTTGCAGTTTTCCTTTTTAATTCAAGATAAATGAGTATGTATACGCTCATGCTAATGTTTAGATTGGTATCACACAAAAGTCACATATATGACATAATTTGACCATTCATTCACTTTTATTTATAAGGTTTATTGGCAAAAAATAAAGTAAGTGCTTACTATTTGCTGGTCTGTCAGGGACCGTTCTTGTCTCTTCACATATATGAGCATGCAAAATGCAAAGATCCTTGTTACTCAGGTGTTTACCCTTCAGAAAGGAGAGGTGGAAATAAATAATAAATAAAATATGGAAAGAGAAAATATAGAACAGGATAAGGAATTTGTGTTGTCTGAGTGTTTGGTGAAAATGTTAGAGTAGTGAGTATAGACCTCATAGAGAAGAGATTTGAACAAAGATTTGAGGGCAGCTGGCCAAATCAGCAACTGGTAAATAGTACTCAGTCACAGGGAGTGGTTCGGAAAGATGGGAGTCAGCTTTACAATTTCCAGGAAAAGAGAGAAGTGTTGTGAGGAGCTATGAACAAACAAAGGAAATAATGGAAGGAGAATGGGTCAGAAAAAAGATGAGGGGAGACAGATTATCAGATCATAGAGACCCCTGACATCCTCTGGGGCTTTTGGGGAGCCATTGGTTGTCTTTGAAGAAAGATATAACAAGATTTGACATTTTTTAGGATGGCGTTGGCTTCTAACATTAATTGTTGGAGGTATAGAAGCACTAATTCAGGGAAGTGATTATTACTACTCCCAGAAACACAGGGACAACAGAGGAACTGATGAAAATTGGGAGAATTCTACATATACTTTGGACATAGAGCCAACAGGATTTTCTGGCCTATTCAATATGCAGTGTGAGAGAAATAGAGGATGTGAGAGAGTTTGATTGAGATTTGGCTGAATAACTGGAGAGACTATTGTTGTTAATAGTGAAATCTGAGCGAGGAACAACAATTCATTTTGGATACATGATTTTGTGATGTCTATTAGAAATCCAAGTAGATATGCAAAAAAAAAAAAATAAAGAAGTTGAGTGGGATTAGACATTGAGAAATCTGAGTTTGGAAATGTATATTTTGGAGCTTTCAGCATATGGTGTTTAAAACTATGAAATTGGATGAGATCACTATGGGTGTGGGTGTAGACAGGAGAAAACTGAACTCGCATCAATATTAAGAGAAGAGGAAAAAACAGCACATGAAACAGAAGTGATTGTTAGCGAGGTAAAAGGTAAAACGAAAGCATGTGGTCATCTGAGAATCTAAGTTTAAAAGTCATGCTGAGGAGAAGGGAGTAATTAACTGAGTCAAACAGTTACTAAGTAAATCAGAGGCAGAGAATACTCTACCATACATTCATTCACTTATGAGTTGGCAGGATGGTCCTGGAAAAGAATAGTATAGAAAACTGTTGGCGTGAGCAAGCTATCTATTAGAAGTGAGATAACAGGTGAATAGAAAGATGGAGATTTCAGTTTAACACATTTGGCCCTAAATTATTGTCTTTGCCAAGAACATGCATTAAATATGTAACAAAATATGAAAGTATACTTTAAATAACAATCATCTTCTATGTGGTAAGAAATATATCAGATGACAATAGATGAAAACTCCAAACAGGTTTTATTTGTAGGGAAAAAAAATCTCAAAATGTATTTACAGAGCTGGAACTATAGTAGAATTCCAAAGCAAAATCTATTAGTCATTTCTTGGATTAGGCATTATCTCCAGATGGCTTTTTAAAAAAATGTAAACATGTTACTTGAAATGGATAATGTTAAACAAGTTATCTCAAAAGTATTTTACATGACAGATGGTTACAATTGTTAGATATACTCCTCTACTTACAATGGGTTACATCCCAATAAACCTATCATACATCGACAACATCATAAGGAAAAAATGCATTTAATACACCTAATTTACTGAACACCATAGTTTAACAGCACACTACATTGTAAAATGCTGTTTATCCTCACAATTGTTGGCTGATTTGGATCCATGACCTAATGTTAATACCTAGCATCACAGGAGTATTTTACTACATATCTTTAGCTAGAGAAAATATCAAAACTCTTAAGTGTAATCTCTACTGAATGTGTATAGCTTCTTCACCATCCAAAAGTCAAGAAAGGATAAATCAGACCATCATAAGTCAAGAAACACCTACAATATATACACACATAGCTAAGAAAATAATTGTGTGCAAGATAAGGGATACAGAAGTTCTGTGACCATGGATGAGCATAGGTTGGAAAGCCTGGGAGAAAGGCTGACTATGAAAGACACAGCCCATGGTAGATTTTTCAAGAGAGTACTAAAATGCTATTGCTCATAACAGAAACTAAAAAGAGAATCTAGAGCATGAGTCAAGAAAATGATCAAAGATGTGGTGTTAATGAGAGATCCACTGACATTACAGGCCAAAGGTACCTGGTAAGTCAAGAAAACGGAAAGATGTATAGAGTGGTAAATGATGAGGTGTGTGACATCCCTCAAAGCTAAAGGTGATATTGCATAATAAAATTGAAAGTGTTGAACTTGTATTTTTTTTTTTTTTTGGTATGGGATTAGAATTAAAATGGAAAATATTCACAGAAATAAAAAAAAAAAAAAGGTTGAGAAACGGAGTCTATGAGAGGTTTGGATACTTTTGTAATTAGTCACCAGAAACAAACTGCTTTTTATCATGGTAAAATGCCTGAATGCAATTTTCTAAATCGATTTTAAGTGATAAATAATAAGCCAAAGGAAAAGTACATTCTGTTGCTGTTTATACTTTCCTTAATTTCTATTAGAGAAAGGCAGGAAAGAATCTGTTTTTTAAAGAGAATTTTGGTTTATACCTTTTCAACCTAAAATGATCTTATTTTCATGGAGTTTGAAACTTTTCTTAGCTTAAAGAATGGAAGAATAAATCCATTTACAAAAATTGGTTAAGTAGCCATTAATGAAAATATATTGGCTCTGGATTAAAGTTATTAATCATAGCTTTGTGACTAGGAAGCAAAATAATTTTTCAGGTTAGTTCTCTGTGAATCCACAATATGAGTATTTTCTTCCCAGTTTTATTTGTAAAAACACTCATAATTTACTAGATCTCAGTGGTGACACAAACTAATGGACCAACTTTAAATAAATTCACTTACAGATCCAGAATATAGCACAATGTTCTCCTTATTTGTAGTGCTGTGAAATTAGCATCAAATACAGAACTCCCTATTCTTCACCTCCCCCCTGGTTGTCATCTCTACACTGTAAATCATAGAGTAAGAATAAATGAAATTGTTTTCCTCCTGTCATTCATATTTCAAAGCTTTCCCTATATATAGAGTGGAAGTATTTCATTTTTAGGAAGGATTAATGCCAAAAGTGTTTATTGGCTTCTATGAGAAACACTGAGCTGGCTTTAGAGATCTTACCAAAGAAGTTGCTCTTAACATCTATGTGTGTGCATGTCTGTGCACATGTGCTCACATTTGTGGGCATATATGTGAGCATGCTTCTGTGCATGCATATATATGTATGTGCATGTTTGTGTGTGAATGATGCCCAAGAATACATGAGTGATAAATGTGAGAAGTAAGGAGGGCAAAGCAAGAATGCTTTGGAAAACATGTAAAATATGTTTCTCAGGGCATTTTCCTTAATTTTAATGAAAGTTTATTACAGATACAGGCCACTAAGAAGACTACAGAATTAAAGGAAAAACAGGCATGTAAAGAAAGAAAATACTATGTTGGCAGTATAAAGAACATTATTTCAATATCTGATATGACATTTATAAGTGATGTGATATTTTAAAAACTGTTATGAATTAATTCAATATCCACTAGGCCTATTTCCATATGTAGGTGAGTGTCTATGAGCAAGCTTGTGTACACATGCATGAGGAAACAAGGGTAACTGATAAATGGAAATAAAATTGGAAGGAGGCTTAATGGTGAGGAAACTACCCGTGCGTTCTTTATCCTTCAAGAAAAACAAGTGAAGAACAAACAAAAGACACAAAAGGAGGAGGAAGAAAGGAGTGAGAGAATCTCTGTGTTCAAGAAAATGCCTACTTGAACTCTGAATAAGCAGCTATTATTCTCATGAGGAAATTGCCTGAGCTGAAATTCCAAGCTGTTTGCAAAAATAATAATTCATCTGTAGTTACCCGGCATAAAGCTTCATGGAAATGCACATGAATCCTTCTTGTAATGACTTGGAAATCTACAGGAACAAGGAAAGAAGCTCGACTCATTATTTGGATGTGATTACATGACCCACATGAATGTTAGGGATAATGGGCAACTTAGCTCACTGAAAATCAAACAGCCCCATGATCCATCATTAACCTAAGTGAGCCCTTCTCTTTATTGAAGCAGCCCTCTAAATGAATAGGTCATCTTCTGTTTAAAAGCTTAGAGATTTGTTAATTTTCCAAGGACTTACAGTCTATTACACCAAGACGGCCCAAGCATGTAAAAAAAATTGTAGGCACTTTAGATTGCTAACGTACTTTGGTGTATATATAAATATTTTAAAGGATATTGCTTAAGACTTGGTTTAAACATGGAATTCTGCATTTGTGACATAATCCTGCATAAATGTGCATATGTATCAAGTTGAAAAGAAAAGAAAGGACTTTTGTAGAGAGAGACTCCACAAGAGGAAATAAATTTCCACTGTAAGCCAACTTTCATAATACAATTAACTTCATTAGAGAGAATGGAATTTCAAATACTGTTCAAATTAAGGCAGTGCAGTTAGAAGCAGCAGCAGTTCAGGAAGAATTAGCAATGCCCTTCTGAAGAGAGCTGCTGAATTAAACCTTGGAGGGCTTTAAGATTAAGCCGTTTAATTGCTACTTTAGGAGTTCCGGACTTTGCATAGACTCAAGCCCAGGTGTTAATACTGATTCTTCTCTGTTCTCTTCTGATAACAAAACTGAATCTCAGAGCCAATTAAGGTGAAACTTTAAAGGATTTCTTACCCCCTTTTAGCATATTCTTGGAGTTTTATTTTAATTGTAGACACAAGGAGAAATTGGGACATTATATAAAGTGAGGTAGTACTGAATCTTGAGTTGAAATGATAACCAGTCCTCATTCAAATTATTCTGCCTTAAATTATAAAATGTTTTTTTTATAAGCTGGCACTCCAATTGAGTTCTTTTCATCCTACTAATCATTTTAACTGGAGCACACTCTGTACTTAATACCAACACACGTGACATGACTGGTTAATGCTTAGTATATTTATAGGCCAAGTAATACACATAAAAACCTTATAATAAAAAATCTCCCTAATTCACACATAAGTCTTACTCTTCTTCCTAAATGTAGCCACTCTCATATGATAGACATTGTTCAAACTCCTTGTATGGGTGTGGAAATGTTTGAGGACTTGTACACAACAAACACTATTCCCTCATGGGCTTACATTTTATTTTGGATGGTAATATGCGGATGCCCTTTGACTTACAATGGGGTTCCATAACTATACACCCACCACAGATTGAAAATGATTTTGACTTGCCTGCCAAACATTGTACCTTAGCCACACGGCAGTACACTGTGGTTGACAGGGAGCGGTACCTCACTGCTTCTGCTCACTACCACGAAAGAGCATTTAGCAAATGGCTAGACGAGGAAAAAAATCAAAGTTCAACATGTAAAGAATAGATTCTACTGTTTGCGCATTTCTTTTTCACTATTTCAAAAAGTTTGATAATTTAAGCTGAGGTCCATTGGTAATGCAATATCATATAATGTAATGCACATAACTATTTAAAGAAAAGTAAAGATGGATAAATGTAAAGATTCTTCTGGACAACTGGGTATGGTGGCACAAACCTGTAAATCTAGCTGCACAGGAAGAGCACAAGTTCAAGGCCAGCCTGGGCATCATAGTAATACTGCATCTCATAAAGAAAAAATAAATTTTTTCTTCTGGAGAAGTACATCCTATTTACCAAAAGTGGATATAGAATGTGACTCACAAGTAATGACAATTAAACCAAGATTTACATGAAGTAAAGAAGGAAGTAAAGAAGGAGATGGGTCTGGCTTTTGTGGTATTATCATGTTTTTGAAGTAAAGAAGGAAGATGAACGAGTGTAAAGGTTCTGAGATTGGGGCAAGCTTGCCCTTATGAGAAAGAAACTGGAGAGGTTTGGCAAGTGTTTGGCTATAAACCATGTGAAGTTCATTGACATTGTAAGGATCGATGAATGGCCTATATTGCAATGAATTAGGGTCAGGAGGAGGACAAAGTGTAAACGTAGTAGAAGAATAAGTTAGGAGACTACTGCACAATCTGAGATGGCAGTACTGGGGTAAAGGTGACTGTGGTACAGGAAATGATGAGTAATTAGATTAAAGACACAGTAAGATAATGAGGCCTGAAGCCAGAAGAATCAATCTTGTGCTAAATATGGGGGCAGTGGGGAGCGTGGGAAGCAAAATCTCAGAGGAGACCTTAAGGTGTTTAGCCATGGGTAGATACTATGAAATTTGCTGAAATGAAGATTAGGAAAATAAGTATATTCAGGTGGTTGTAAGGATGAACAGAAATCATGAGTTTTTCTTTGAAGCTGTGTTTTGAATGACTATTAGTGTCCCTGTGGAAATATGGAGTAGGCATTCTAAGTCCAAAGTCTGATGCTCAACATGCTGATTGGAGAAGAAGACACACTTTTGGAAAGACATACCAGATAGCATTTAAATGTGTGCTCCTGGATGTGATTCCCTCCTCAGGAACTCCCTACATGGCATATGACTCAGCCTCTGACTGAGTCCCAGCACACTTTGAGAACTGATACTTATGGATCTGAAAATAAGAGAAATTAGTGAAATTGAAAAAAAAAAAAAGAAACAAACTATGGAGGAAGAATAAAATTAAGAAATAATAAAAGGTACATAAAAGTTTTCCTGTAAAAAAATTATTCACATGTTGGAAAGGCTGGATTTTGCATTTTGATGCATGCTGCCAAATTTCCCTTCGAAAGATTTCTCCTTTTATAATCCACCTAAAACTCTATGAGATGGGTCTGGCTTTTGTGGTATTATCATGTTTTTGAGCATTCATGTTCTTAATTTTGTTGTAAAAAGATAATGGTTGCTTAAAAATATCTCTAGCCAGAGGAATGTGTAAACCTGTAACCTGGAGCAGATCATACATATATCACATATTTTTATTTATATCTTCCTTTCCCTCATCATTGGCATTTTATTATTATTAGCCCATAAAAATTAATTGTTAAATTAAAGTGTGAAATGTTGAATGTATTAGAGAATAAATATCTTCTTATACTCCTGCTAAAACTTTATATTATTAGTGCTTAGTACACATAAAATTAGTTTGCTATATGTTCTCAATTGCTGGGCATAAATTCAATTTGGTCAAGAAGACTATATTTCTCATCTTTTAGGAGGCAGTTAAGCACAAATCCTGAATACTGATTTAAACAACTAGATTTCTTACTATGTGATATTCTTTTATTTTAGAAAATTTTTCTGGCCTTCTCATTCTTGCATATGTAAACATATAACTTGATGCCTTGCCAAAAGCTTATTCTGTACTTTTCATTCACTATCCTACTGCTAGTAATTAGGGAGAGTAGAATTTCAGGAAAATCTGACTTTAAAATATGTTTGCGATTCTCTTGAACTACCTGCAACCCTTCATGAAAATATGGACTGACAAAATTGTAGGAGAACATTTCATTTTGGATCTACAGTCAAGTTTTGCTTAATGGCAGGAATGCATTCTGAGAAATACAACACTAGGCAATTTAGGCATTGTGTGAACATCACAGAGCATACTTAGACAAACCTAGATGTTATAGGTCAATCACTGGTCCCAGCCTCCTGATTCAATCAAGAGATGTGTTAAACCTGAGATATATGGGAATACTTCCAATATAACACATCATACTGCTTCATAGTAATTTTAAAAAAGCAAGAAGCTCCAAAATAATAATACAAAGTATAGTATAGTGAATACATAACTCAGTAATGTAACTGTTTATTATCATTATCAAGTATTATATACTATACATAAGTGAATATGCTGTACTTTTATCATACTGGCAGCTAACTGGGTTTGTTTACCCTACTTTCACAAGGTGAGTATTACTTTGAGTTGTGATGCTATGATAGCTACGTCACTAGGTGAGAGGAATTTTCCATTCTAAACTTATGAGACAATTATCATATATAACTATAGTCTGTCATTAACTAGAACACTATTACGCAGCGCATAAGCATTTTTATGTGCTTGTTACTTCAATTATTCCTATAGTCACCCCTCAGAAGTAATTCTGAATATATCACACTACACTCAATTTTTTTTCCATTGGAAGAACAAAATCTGTGCAAGCTAATTTCCTGTAGTTTTCAAAATTGACAAGCATTTGGACCTAATACATTCAAAAGTATTATTCGAATAATTTAATTAATATCATATTTGGTTGATTATATCCCAAAACTCTTTCATCACATTCAGATATTCTAATAATGTTGAAATATTAGATAACATCATTTGATATAATACTATTTTACCTGCATTATCAAGATTCATGACATCTTCTAATTATGTCTTTTACCTATGGCCTGGAAGTTGTAAATTTTATGTTTCTTAAGATCTTGATCCATCACATTTTCCCTTTCTGTTTATGATCAGCCTTTTTCAAAAGATCCTCTATTACTCAAGTTTCAAGTTTTTGTAAAACACCTGTTCCTCGGTCAAAACTTCTTTTGACTACATTCTTCTTCTAGCTACCTCGTATTGTCCTCACATCTTTGCATTTATCCCTTTTGAACTAAGAATGTGAAAATTCTATCACATTCTAAGCTTCACTGATTCTTCAAACTATCAGAAATGCTCAGGCCTATCTATTGAAGGCATTTTTGCCATAATAAGTGAGTTTTGTGGTGTTTGTTTAGGTACAGGGCCTGAGGATGATTTCCATTCCAATATTGCAACATCCAGCACATCACAAATCCAGATGGTCACATTTTCATCCAACACAGTGACCATCCATGGCTGTAGTTATCCTTTACCAAGCAAGCGTTCTACAATTAAGGAAGATTAAAAGGAGAAGACAAGACCATTTCCAAATCCTCTCTATGGAATAATAGTTGAGTTGTGACAAGAAGCCAGGAATCTTGAAGTTATGTAAGTTGCTCAAAGTACCCAAAATACTCAAAGTAGGGTTTTAAAACCATGACCTGACTCCCACATGTTGATCTTTACATATCATCATGCAGACAATGAATCTGAACTCTTCTCTCTACACATAAGAAGCATCTTTTAATGATTCTAACAATTTTCCAGAAAATTCCAATTATAGAATCCATTGATCACATGACACACTGATGGTAATAATCAAGCATTCTTGAAATAAGTAGCTCACCTTGTAGATAATTCTATATTCACATTTTATGCCCTAATGTTTGAAAACTTATTTGGATTTGAAACTAAGTGTGTATCATTCATCTGTTGGAGCTCACCAATTATGTATTGATAGGTAAGTCCTGTATTTTTGTATTGAATATCTGCACTGAGTGGAGCTCCAATTTCTTTCACAAGTCTTCTTACATATAGGCATCAGATGTACATGTTGTAAAAAGAATTTATATTGTTCAAGTGCCACATCCTTATATTTAAGGTAATATAAATCCATTTATAGAGCAGTGAAATAGATCTTTATAGAGTAAGTGTTATGAATTAAGCCAATATGAAAACAACAGAAACACACAGAAGACTTAATTTATCCCTTCATACCATGAGTTATAATACAATAGAGTAATACAAATCCTAATAAAGCTAAATTTATAAAACTGTGGGCATATGTCTTTTTGGATAATGTAACAAGTGCTTATAAAATAAATGATACTAATTGAATAAATGAATAATTCACATCTTAGAACATCCATTCAGGATCTCACAAAAAGTAGAAAACTATTATATGTAATTTATCCTTTTTCAATTTTCCAAATCAAAACTTTCACTTAGACTTTTCATAAAAACATTATTTGATCCATATTTTCATCATCTTATCATAAGGTACTTAAAAATAACTTTGAATAACCACAGGCAGCATTATAACACACACACACACGCATTTTCCTTTTAAAGTTTGGTTATGATATATAACCCTTTTAGCATAGCAATTTCAAAAAAAAATGCAATTGCCTTACAGCCAAAAGTTAAAATGCTTTTAAAAGCTATACCAGTGTAAATTGTTCAATTATCATGTATTAGTAAAATAAAAAGAAAGTTCCCAGGAAAAAGCTTTGATTTTCATTCCTTACATAATGATTAACTTTATTTTCTTTTTCTCATTATGAATTGAGCTTAATCATAAAAATAAAGCTCAATATTTGTTTCATAGGATGGGTAAGTATTTTCCACTCAGAGCTTAATATAAAAGGATCATTAATTGGTAATATGTTATAAGTTAAATGCTATCTATTGATGAGATGATGATATGATGATGTAGGACATAATTACTTTTAAAACAGCAATAATTTGTTAGAAGGCAAACAGAATAGTATTGTACCTTCAATGAGACATTAGTAATCATACTTCTTTGGAAGAATGAAAACATTAACAACAGAGTCTACCAGTAGGTCATTTTATCATAGACTCCTTAGATTTTTAATTTTCACATGAAAACATTGTTCACTTCTGAAGAGAACCATAACTTGGTGCATCATTCAGTATAACTATTAAATAGATTTAATGATATGACATCTATGTGACATAGGTGTGAAAACACAGTAATGTTTCAAATTTCAGGTAAAAACAATTTAGGCAGAAAAATTGCAGTTCTCTTTGATCAGCAGGAGTGAGTAAATGTTCATCAGAAAGCATTTCAAGAAGTAACACTGACATAGATTCTTATCAACCACAAAACACTGAAGGTTTGATTGATTTCAAACTGTATCACAGACTATTACATGAAATATGGTCTGCTGAACTAGGAGATGCAAAAAAAAATGCTCAATTTAAGGAGATCAGCTTTGTGCTTTTTTCTTAAAGGATGCAATCATATTGAGAAGCAAGTATGTCATGTGAAGCATTAACAGCGATTTTCCCCCATAAACTAAGGACTATTTTTGCTAAGAACTCAATACACATCATCCTACATGTAGAACAAATGACACTCTCCCTTGACAATAATTCAGCTGTTTCTTTTTGTGGGAATTATCTAAAAGGATCATATCACTAAGCAGATCAGTGGAAGGAGTAAGGTCGAGTAGGAAAACAGCCTGGTTGGAAAACTTCCCCCTACTGCTTGAAAATGGTACACAGCAGAAGTTAAGAATATAGCAACTACAGATTTGTGAAACACAACAGAAAATAAAAAATACAACAGGATTTTTACATGTGTGTCAGAAATTGGCTCAATGGTAACTTAATCTTAGAAGTTGGTCACCGAGTGCTATTATTTAAGAGAAACTAAAGTTATATTTTAAGTTGGAATTTCAAGTTAATATAAAAATATTTTTACTTCACTAGTTTCCATACCAGGTGGAGAAAGAGCCCCTAAATTTTGGTGCTGAGTAAGCAGATATGGCAGTTATTAAATTGGAAATTCCTACTTCACAAGTACCTGAGCACTTGAGCACTCCAAACCAGTTGTCACTCAACTGCTTATGGCTCGAGAAGAACAGCCACATGCCTTTCAATTCCGAAAAGACATTCTGTTGCAATCATGGAAATATTTATAACAAACCTTTCCAATTAAATTATTTTCCAGAAATAATATTGAAAAAGCAAATTAAAATATTTTAAATTACTTGGGGGCTTGTGTGTCTGGATACTATTTTAAAAAATTTACAACCAATCAAGTGTGCTGTAAAGATCAATCAAGCTATTACAGACTTAGTATGGTGGATTTTTCATGTTTTGTTCATATGTAGTTTAATTTAACTGTAAACTTATATTTGGAATATACTCCATTTAAACTGCCCCCCTCCCAAGTCAAGGTAATTTTTTGCTGAGTAGTGTATGAATGAGCTTCAAAATACCTGATGAGAAACTGAAAATCATGAAATGACTACAGAATCAGCCAAAAGTATGTCAGTTGCCTCTCCAGAGAGTATAGAGAAATGTGTCTATAAAGAGGCATCAGAGGTTCTGAAGCCGCTGTGATCCCAATGTAAAAAAAAAAAAAAAAGAGCAAAACAATTAATAGTGCTAAAAAAATAATAATGAAAGTAAGAAAATATTAACAATCTCCTGAGGTCACTTGAAAAATGAATTGCTACATGTCCTCTATCATACATACTTCCTACTTTTTAATATCATCATCAAATGATTAATAACCTAAGATCATTTTGAAATGCACATTATATAACTCATGGCAAATCTGGTAATCTGCATCTTTCACTTGTCCCAAATCAGTTTTGTGGAAGGAAACTCAGAGAGCTATGCCATGAGAGGCATGTTGTGAAAACATTTAAATTGTTTTACAGTTGTATTTTTAAATGAAGAATGATGTTTAATTTTCCAATGTCTGTGGAGAAATGAGAGAGACCGGTATTTTTAGGAGCTGTTTGAAAATAAAACGTCAATAGTTGTGCTGTACAAATCAGATCTCACTAAAATGTTTCTGAAATAACCAGTTGAACATCTAGCTTACCTACTTTTCATTTGAAAATTTAGCCATGCTAAGTTGCACTAGTGGTTAAAACATTTCTCTCCCTTGCTTTGTAATGTAACCTCTGGCTCTGAAGACTAGAGACTTGTTTAGAACTTATTGAAGTTTCCCAAAGCAAAACCACGCACCAGCTCCTGATTCAGATGCCAGATCTCTGTGCAGCCTCCTTCAGCTTCTAAGTACACTAGCCGTCACTTTATTAATCATGTATGAATTTCCGTGTATGTACCCTGAAGCGATCACACACACGATGCAAATCCAATGAAATAAATAGAAGTCTTACCTGATGGCAGAAACGGCAGCTGCGGGAACAGCAGCAGAAACAGCAGCAGCAGGATGCAACAACCCAGCCTCTCAGGGAAGGTGAGACCCTTCGCTAGCTCGCTCTTCCCCTTCGGAATCACTGTAGCAGCACGCTGTTTGGCATTTTGTCCCTTTTCACTCTCGGAAGGTCCCCCAGGCCGGGCAGCCAGTAGATACCACTTTCTTCCTGGAAGAGGCTGCCTCTCTTCTCAGAAACGCTTGGACCCGGGTCTGTGGCTCCCTCCACATTTACCCTTCAGATCAATAATGCTCTCGGAGCGGCTGGAGCTCAGCTGCAGCGGCGAGCGGCGGGCCAATGAGGGCTGAGGATTCCTTCTCTGTCATCTCCCCGCCCTCAAAACAAAACACAGCGTGCCTTTGACACATCCCCCAGTTGTGAAAAGTAATTGAATCCTATATCTGAAACGTATCTTGTTTGTTCACTTTCCCCCCTAGCGTTCATTGTAGAATGCTTTGAATGAATCCAGGCCTCTGGAACGATTCTTGAGAGCTTAGCAGAGGCTGAGAATCCTGTGCTCTTGGGAAAGTGCGGGCACCTGGGTTGGCACCCCGAAGCTTTGGTTTCTAAGTGCTTTAGGCCCTTTGAAGATAAGAGAACCCTCAACCAGGAGGCAAAAAGCTTGGGCTTTCGTCTTCATTCTTTTCTTTTGAGGAACAAGACAATTACCTGCAATTTACCTGCAAGTTTTCTCATCCTTAATCGCCCTCTAAACAAGTAGTAGATGGTAATTGGTGATAATCATAGTCAAACAATTTATTTTAATTCATTTACTGTTTCTAGGCTTATTTAACTTTGTTCATATCCTATTCAGTGCTAAAAATTCTTAAGACTATACATATAAAACCTGATTTCTCTCTCTCTCCTTGTTTTGTTTTTTGGTACTGAAAAATTGAACTTTGATTTTTCTTCTTCTTTTTATTTTGAGACAAGGATTCACTAGATTGCTTAAGGCCACTAAGTTGCTGGCTTTGAATTTGAGATCCTCCTGCCTCAGCCTCCAATCCTCAGGGATTACAGGCCTACCAAATTGCCCAGCTTTAATCTGTTTTAATTTGGTTGTATTTACATATTGTAGGATTATTAATTGCTTCTAATAAGGGAATTTATTAATGATACTTGAAATTTCATAGGGTATTTTAGTGGTGACAAAATATTATAATGAATACTATCACTATGGATAGTGATAATGAATACTATCACTTTATTCTTTTTGAATAAAGAGAACATGTTGAATAAAGAAAACAATGATACCAATTCCTCTCAATACCCCCAATTACAATGCATGCTTTATTCAAGATATTTTCTTGGCATTTCACTATTAAAGTGCTATATACTGAATAAAAATTTGCTTAAATACGTTCAACAAAAATCATTTATTTTTTCTTCAAGAATCTGTCAATTTGTCATTTATATATAAAAAATTCAGCAATATTTGAGAAAATCATTTAATCAAAGTCAGTCAAAAATCTCAAGAGTGCAGTGTCTCAATGTAGTTTTTAAAAATATGAATGAAAATGAGTAGGATTGGAAGCTCAAACAAATGCACAAATAATAATGTCTTTTCAATGTGATTGCTGAATAAGAATAAAATTAATGTGTCTTTCTGAAATCCTTTTGTTCCACTGAAGTATTACAAATAGGTTGATGTATTTGGTGTAGCCAAGCTTTGTGTATCATGACAAGTTAAAATAGCTTGGGGAGACTTTACAAACAAAACAATTTTGTTACCTGTCTATCATGTGAAGGAGGCATGGAAAAATGTAATATTTACAGCTCAGTATTCTGTGTCACTGTAAAAAGGTGAGTGCTAACTTTATTGTAACTCATTCATGTAGCCAATAAAATTTTATTCAGGGCAGTGTCTTTAGCTAAGTATAATCACCAGGATTTTTTAAAAGGATTATGCTGATGAAATATGAATTATAAACATAGCTTTTCCTCAACTGTATATTAAAACTCATTAATTTACTTAAATTCATTTGTTGGTAGCAAATAATATTGCCATGGTTGTGTAGGTCAAACGTTCTCAGTGTGTAATTCCCATAATGGAAACAGTTAACCAAGCCACTTTATTGTTTTTTTTTTTTTTTTTTTTTTTTTTTTGGTACCAGGGATTGAACTCAGGGGCACTCGACCCCTGAGCCACATCCCCAGCCCTATTTTGTGTTTTTTATGTAGAGACAGGGTCTCACTGAGTTGCTTAGTGCCTCGCCATTGCTGAGGCTGGAAACCAAGCCACTTTAAAAGTGGTACCTAATAACTTATTTTTTATCTCTCCACATGAATCTGGTGCACATTGAAGTTTGCAAGGTTTGGCTCTAGGAATGAGGTCTTCAAAAACTGGTCACTTGCTTTTTTAAAGCAAAGTTTTATTGAAAAACAAACTCATTCCTGTTTTATATTATCTATGACTGCTTTTGCCAAATACGCAACTCAGGTGGGTGGTTGTCAAAGACCTTTAACTAAAAGGTTAAAATATTTGTCCTCTGTCCCTTTAAGAAAATGGTTGACCCTTGCCTTGTCTATGGCATTATAAGATTTACAATATAATTAGTGCTAATAGCAAGAGTTTAGAGAAAAAGAACATGTAAAAATGAGATGAACGACATGAGATTAATAAAATCAGTGAATTTGAAAATAGATTTTAAATGATAATTTTGTAAATTACATTGGAGAATGTGTGTGCATTTATACAGATTTTTGTTGCTCCAACTGGAGGTTGTAGTATTGTGTCTTTGTTCTCCAATCTTGGTATCTGATTTGCTCTGAAATAGGAATGGAAAGGGACATTGTCATTTCCAAGGAGAGTAATGAAGAACAAATATAAGCTTATGTATATTTCTGTCAGATTGGGTTGTTGAATAAAGAGAACATGGGAGTGTTATGTGTCCCAGGATTGAAATACAGTATGAAAGGATACTAGAATTTTTATTTGTAAGCCATGGAGATTTGGAGATCCTTCATTGTTACTCTAGAACTTCATCTTCCTGACTAAAGCAGGTTAGAATTAAGTGGAGTTCAAGAAAAAGTGCTGAAGCAAAGGCCATTTGCTAGGACAAGATATTGGCTTGGAAATGCAAATGTGATTTTTGATTTTGAGGAAAGAACAATAAGCCAGTAGAGTTTCATTCAGGGAGGAGTGACCTAAAACATAAGAAATCAGTTGTTTTTTTTTCCTGGTACCAGAGATTGAACTTAGGAGGGGGTACTTTACCACTGAGCCATATCCCCAACGTTTTTTATTTTTATTTTTATTTTTTTGACGAGGTGTTTCTAAGTTGCTTAGGGCCTTCTTGAGTTACCAAGGCTGGCTTTGAACTCTTAACCCTCCTGCCTCAGCCCCTGACCTGCTGGGATTACAAGCATGCACCACCATGTCTAGCAGAAATTGATATTTTAAATTGGATCATTAATGTTAAGAGGCTAAAACTTAATTCTTTAGAACTGGGGAGCCACCAGAAGGCTGTTTAGAAATGACATCATCAAAAACATGTTAAAGGAAGATTCTCAGTTGGCAAAGAAGAGATAGAAAGGACAGTCAACAAAAGAAAATTCATCACAAGGTTGTGATGTAATATGGGCCGTGACTCAAACATTTCCACCCTTAAGCTTATATCCAATGAGTCCAAAGTTCCATTAATTTTATTTCCTAAATGCAATTTAAAGCATCATTTTGTCCTATACTTGCCACTGTTGTAATTGTTTTGAAGGCTTTCACACTTCCCCCCTAAACATTTATGGCAGCCTCATAATGGGTATGTGTCTTCTCAACACATCTATTATTGGGCAACTGTAGCTTTGCTTCATTATTTCTTTATTCCAAGACCCACCCAGGCTCAGGGAGCATTTCTGATCTCATAGAAAAGGGAGGCAAAGGAGTCATAGAAACCAAGAGATTCTCATTTAAGCAACAATAACTTTTGTTTAGAAGTGGCTAATATCACTTCTATTTATATTTCCTTAGCCAAAGAACCTGCCAGTACATTGCTGAGACTGATGTCAATGTGACAGAGATGTGTAACCTTCCTACAGACAGCAAACCATGGGGAAGGCCAGCAACTCTTTTGAAAAATAATATAATCTACCATAATACCTTCTGACCCTAAAATGAGAAAAAGATGAGGTTACCCATCAGGTGGTCTGCATGTCCAGGGAAAAGATTTCTTCCTTTTAGATCTGCCATTTTGTATATTATGTTTATTGGTAAACAGAAATGATTTGAAACAGACAAGAAAAATAAAAACAAATTGCATAAAATGATTTATTATACATAGATGTACATAATAGGGATAAGAAAGAATCAGAGTGCTCTGTGTTTTTAAATCTTGAAAAGTAGCCATCTTTACTTGTCTTTCTAAAGCAGAGGATAAAACAAAGACCCAAGTGCCAACAGTTAATGTGCCAGATGATCTCCATAGTCAGTGTAAAGGGGCTTCATTATGGTGGGCACTGTGAATAATATGCATTCTTTACACCAGGATTTCTGGAGACCTCTA
Organism: Geosciurus inauris; assembly: GCA_004024805.1. Taxonomy (NCBI): domain Eukaryota; kingdom Metazoa; phylum Chordata; class Mammalia; order Rodentia; family Sciuridae; genus Geosciurus; species Geosciurus inauris. The sequence continues at coordinate 33,319 of PVHX01006440.1, forward strand.
CAGAATACCTCCCAGAATTTCCCAAGCACAAGCCTGGAAGCCCTCTCCTCAATTGACCTGGAGTCCCACTCAGAGATAAAATTGCTATACACACACACACACAGTGGGCACAGTGATTCCTACCACCTTTTTCAATGTAAAAGAAACCTGAAGGCAGAAGACAATGAGCCAGTTCTCGCTTTAGGGATTTACCATCAGTAACATAGTCAATCACAATTATAAACATCTGTTCCTACAAACTGCACTAAAACATCAGAAAGTCCAGGAAAGTGTAAGTTGTCATCTAGTATACCAGGATAGCATTTATGTCAATAAGGAGGGGCAAGAAAGAGGAGATAAATTAACAGAAAGCAAATGTTATACATTTGGAAATTCAGATTGAGGCAGAATATGCAGATATACCAGGATGAGCTGATGATTCCAGAAACTGAATAGAACCTACTGCTAGGTCTTGTAGCAGAAAACAGAGATTTGGCTAGTTATCCAGTGTCAATAAGAATAAAACACTATGATGTATTTTACTAATAATAATGGGTTAATTTTACTGAGCACTTACTAGGTGTCAGGCATGGTATAAAATATTCCACTTATATTTTCACAGCATATATGAAGGTGGTGCTAATATTTTCTTCAATTTACAAATGGGAAAATGACAACGGATAGAAGTTAAATATTCAGTGGTCACAGCATAGTAGTCTATGGCAGCTAAACTCCTGAGCTCATTTTTGTCAACATTCACCTCTAATGCTTAATTCTGTATTGCCATGTGTATATAAAATCCTGGATATAGCATCTTATAATTCTTGATGTAAATGCTATAAAAATTTGTCGATTGTTAAAAAATACTTTTCTTTTGGGGATTGATTGCCATTTTAATTATCCATTTAACAAGTAATTGTTGAAGTAAACAATTGTTGAATTCAGCCATATACATGGCTTTGTGTCAGAAGTGAATGGCAGGGGCAGGGGTTATGGCGCAGTGGTAGCGTGCTTGCGTAGCACGCGTGAGGCACTGGGTTCGATCCTCAGCACTACATAAAAATAAAATAAAGATATTCTGTTCACCTAAAACTAAAAAATAAATATTTTTTTAAAAAGAAGTGAATGGCAAATGCAAAATAATGAACACTATAATCTCTGGGGACTAAAGAAAAAGACTTTAGTCCTCAGAAGTTGATAGCTCCTGCCTGGGGTTATGGCGCAGTGGTAGCGTGCTCACCTAGCACGTGTGGGGCACTGGGTTCGATCCTTAGCACCACATAAAAATAAAATAAAGATATTCTGTCCACCTACAACTAAAAAAATAAATACTAAAAAAAAGAAGTTGATAGCTACCCAAATGTATATAGATTTAAAGTATTTTTATAATGAAGTACCATCTTGTCTCATGATAAGTTTATCTCCATTAGGAACAAAAATAAATGTTACATTTGAAAGAGGAGAAATGCACCCAGGAGGAGGCTTTGTCACTAAACTGTGAACTTCAGGCTCAACAAGTTTGTACACAAGTATAGAGATAAGACATATTTCACTAATGCGCCCACTGACTAGAAATGCATTTGAGGCTCAGCTTTATACAGAAGGAATTAGTTTTAAAAACCCATGAATATTTGTCATGAATCTAACCTAATTTAAATGTCACAACAATAAGGTAAAAATATAGTCGAATTGACATTTAATTGATGATGTACATGAAGGCTCAAAAAAGAAGTATCATTTTCTAAGGTCACACTGGAAATCAGTATGAGGATTCAGGGTCAGGACTTATACTCAGTGGATCTCATTTCTGTTTTTCTCTTTTTTTTGAAATGACAGCACCCCAAACTGAGTTAACTGATAACATGCCAGCTAATGCAAATTTCTATCACCAATGAGCTGCCATCGACTAGTAGAATCCAAACTTTTACCTTATTACTTACAATCCTATCTCTCTAAATATAGGACAAATTATGGTTAGATATGTTTTAAGGACATCCATGTGACTAAAAGAAAATGAGAAACATCAGAAATATAGACAATACAAATATTCTCTAAAGTTGTTAGTGATGACTACAAAACAGGTCCTAAAAATGGTTGTGATTTGGAAAGCTAGAAAGATGCACATATTCAGGCTGGAAGATATTATAAAGTATACTGGTTAGGTTTAGGAATTTTATAGTGGCAAATTAATAAGTATATTAAGTCAACATAAATCAGATTAGTTCTAAAACCAAGCTGTTTGTTTTTTTTATTCTACTGGGGATCAAATAATAGACAATAATATGAAGCAAATATAATCATTCTGCAATGAGTAGGACATGGGTTAAGATGAATGAAAAATGAATGAAAATGTAAGATTTTGAAATAATTTTGAAACCAAAAACTGTAAGTACCATGATTTCTTCTATATATAATCAACTCTTCAACAACATGATCTTGAACTGTGAAAGTTCACTGATATGCAGATGTTTTTTGGACATTTGTCATAATTTGAAAAAAGCTCACAGATGAACTGTGCAGTCTAGAAATATCAATAAAATTTTAAGAAATGTTAAGACAATTAAGAATGCATAAGACATATATAGATATTAGTCTATTTCATTGTTTACTATCATAACATAAACAAGTCTTTTATAAAAGTTAAATTCTATCAAAAATTACACCCTAAAACCTGCAGGCAATGCATGGCACCATTGACAGTTGAAAGCAATGTAAACAAATGTAAAGATGCAGGATTAAATCACAGCTGCATGAATATATACTATACTTACAGAGTAATTTCATGAACACCTCATGTTTCTATTGCACTGAGCTTAGTGTTAAGAGGATCTCATTATGATGCCATGGTATGCTAATCATCTCTGTGTGAGCATTTCCCTTCTCCACTAAACTGTGTATCACAGTAAATAATAATCTTTTGAGGTTCTCATTTATTTTTCAGTGTATATAATATATATAAAAATAAAATATATGTTAATCATATGCGTTACCAGTAAGGTCAACAGCAGGCTACTAGTTAAGTTTTGGGAGTTAATTTGTTTTTTTCAGATTTTCTACAGAAAAGGGTTTGGTGGCTCTAAATCACCACTTATTCAAAGGTCAACTGCAGATGGTAAAGCACAGGAAGACATCAGATGTTAATCTGCATTTTCATGTTCGAATAACTAAAGATATATTGATGCCATTGACTGATGTTGAAAAGTTTGGAGTTAGCACTACTTGTACAGGTAATAAAGAATTGACTTAATATTTGTTTATACAAAGAAAATTAAATGACAGAAGATTTTCTTTAACCAATGATATAACTGTCCCACCAGACCTCAACAACTTATTTTTTTTGGGGGGGGAGTATCAGGGATTGAACTCAGGGGCACTCAACAATTGAGCCACACTCCCAGCCCTATTTTGTATTTTATTTAGAGACAGGGTCTCAGGGTCTCAGCCCCTCGATAAACTGCTGGGGCTGGTTTTGAACTTGGAATCCTCATGCTTCAGCCTCCCAAGTCCCTGGGATTACAGGTAAGCCCACCACACTTGACTCAAATTCTTCTTAAGGATACTAATATTAACAACAATAAATTAAGAGTACTTAACAAATCATAAAATAAATAAATAAAAATATATTGGATTTCACTATTATCCCAGAGTGTGCACTCAAGACATTAGAGCACATGTTAATATCATTGGCATACATAATAAATAAAAATGGGCACACATAATAAATAAAAATGAGTATTTTTAATTTAACAGTTTACATTTCTATTTTCCTATAGGTTAAAAGAATTAAATTTTATAACCAAATCTTACATATATGTATTCTTGGTATTCATTTAGAAGTACAATTAACATCTCAGTAACATTTGATATAAGATATTATTGCTAAATTGAAATATGTATAATTATTTTTCTGGAAAATGTCTAGACTTAAATTTTTATTGAAAACATTGGTTCTTTGGTTTGAAACAATACTTTGTATGATATCAAACATGGTTCACTTATAGATACTACATTGATATTAAAATAACCTGTACTTAATTTAAATCAAAATATACCTAGCCTATGATTAGAAGACATTATAATCTAACTTTGATATCATAATCAAAATTTGATGTATCAATAAAATCATACTTAATATATAATACTAAAATATATTTCATTTTAATATACTGTTGTACATTTGATAGTTTTAATCTCCCTTTTTCTATAGGCATTTTCTGGATTCATTGATCTTTAATTGGGTTGACAACATTATTTGTTTTCAGTATTTCCCACTTACAAATGATATTCAAAATAAAAATATGTACGTTGGTGCTTATTGCAATGTTGGTTTTATGATCAAATATCTGTCATTGAAATGGAGCAAGATGAATAGGGAAAACAATATTTTATATGACTATTTATGAGTAGGGAGAATAAAAAATGAAGATTGTGAGATTTCCAAAGCCATATGCTTTTCCCAGATTTTCTTCCTATTGATGTATGAGATCAAAGTTATTCTGCAGGGACTAGAAATCTTGAGAAAGCTGCATCAATTTTGTCTTCAACCATCTATATTACTTATTGGCTTCTGCATTTCAGGCTGACTTGAAAAGATAGCATTAAACGTCACTGTAGTGATCTCAGTCTAAAGATGCCCAGAAATAGCTAATCTTGAATAAGGTTAAATTTTAAAATAAAATATACGTTTGAAGGCAGTGGCCAAGTAAAGGTCATTTTACATTTTTAGTGATGCTGTCCACTCAGCATTGTGTCTAGTGGTCTAAACATGCTACCTTTGAAAAAATGAAATCTTGAAGGAGGAAGGGTTGGGTAAGTTGTGCCTCAACATAAAACAATGCAAAAATAAAGATGTAAAAATTCACAGTACAAACAGAATACAAGGCTTTTTGTTGTAGTAACATTGTATTCAGTCCTCCAGAAAACAGGCTTAATTTTCACTTTAACAAGACAATGTACAGACTTACTCTCCTCTGAGATGTATGGGGGCTCCATGTGATAAATAGCCCATTCAACATCAGCATATTTATCAACGATACCCAAGGTTAGGCATAGTTTTTTATAAATAGCAAAGAAAATTCCATTCCATTTGCAACAAAAACTGATTATTATATCAAACTTTTAAGACATACTGGAAATCATTATAAAATAACAAATTTTATGATGCCAAATTTCTCTCCTATTGCTTAACTCAAAACTGCAGGCTCTGTGTGACAAAAATCTGTCTAAGTGCATCATGCACTAGACAGTATGATATCTATTGCTAGTTTGGATTTATTCAATCCTCATTGCCACCCCAGCCCCAAGCAGCTACTTATCTATATAGATTTGCCACTTTTGGTTTTCTAATATAAATGAAAAAATATAATGTGTGAATTTTGTATCTATGTTCCTTAAATTAACATAATTTTTGAACTTCATGTTTTGCATCACTATTTCATTCAATTTTTATGGCTATGTAATTTTCCATAGTCTAGATACACCATATTCTGCTTATCCATTCACCAGTTGATAAAAATTTAGATCATTTTCACTTTGGGGGTATTATGAATAATGATACCATATCATATCAAAGTCTTTCAGTGAACATGTATTTTTGTTCTTTTGAGAAGGAGGGGGATGGAAATGGGATAGATAGTAGAATGAATCAGACATAATTATTCTATCTTCATATATGAATACACAACCACTGTAACTCCATGTCATGTACAACCACAAAAATGGAAAGTTATTCTCCATATATGTATAATATGTCAAAATATATTCTACTGTCATGTGTAACTAAAAAGAACAAATAAATTCTTTTTAAAAAATTGATTTTTCATCTTGTTGAATTGACACATTTATCATTATTTTGTGGCTTTCTTTCTCCATTTTTACAGTTTCTTCTTTTAAAACATATTTTGATGTAAGTATAGCTACTTCTGCTCAGTTTTGCTTTCTGTTTGCATGCACCTTTTCATGGAAATGCATGCATTTCCACATATAAGTATATCTTTACCAGTGGAGTCATATTTTTCGGTCTTTTTTACCACCTAAACTAGTATTAATCTTTTAGTTTTGGAATTTAATTCACTACATTTAACATTAATATTGATAAGAAAATAATCTTCTTTTTATGTGAATCCATTGTCTAGCTCTTTGTTCTTTATTCCTCTCTTGTTGCTTGGTCTTCTATTTTACTTATGAGATTTGATTATTTTGTCTTTCTCCTTCCATCTATGCTGTTAGTGAGTTTCATAACTTTGCACTTTTATGTGATGATAATTGTCCTTATTATTTTGGTGTAGAACTCCCATAGCATTTCTTGTAAGCTTGGCTTAGTGGTGATGTATTTCCTGTTTTTGCTTGTCCTGAAAAGACTATTTTTTCTAATTTCTGAAGGGTTGATTTGTTGGGTATAATATTCTTGGTTGGCAGTTTTTGTTTTAGAACTTGAGTTATCAGACCTTTACCTTTTGTATATAAGGTTTCAACTGATAAATATGCTATTATTCTAATAGAGAATCCCTTATATACTTTTCTTTTGCTGTTTACAGAATTCCCTCTTCTTCTTGGACCTTTGGTAGTTTGACAAAGATGTTCCTAGAGAGGTTCTTTATTGGTGAAATATATTTGGAGTCCTTTGAGCTTCCTGAATATGAATGTTGATATCTTCCCAAAGTGTAGAAATTGCTCAGTTATTATTTTGTCTAGTAGATTTTCAACTATATTTTATTTATTGTGCTCAGCTCTACAGTTTCTGTTTTTCTCTCTTTTATGATTTGTATCTTTGCTGAATTTCTATTTTAGATCATTTGTTGTTTATTAATTAAAGATTGTATTTCTGCATTTTCATGTGCCTCATTGGGTTTCTTTTTTTTTTTTTTAATATTTTTTTTTAGTTGTAGATGGACACAATGTCTTTATTTTATTGCTTTGTATATGATACTGAGGATCGAACTCAGGGCCTCACGCATGCGAGGCAAGCGCTCTACCACTGAGCTACAATCCCAGCCCCATCATTGGGTTTCTTTAAAATAATTAATGTTAATTAATTGATATAGTTTTCTTTAGGGTATTTTTCTCAAGAATTTCTTTCTTTGGAGGTATCATGATATCTTGCTTTTGCATGCTTTTGTGTGTTTTTATAAATATTTGAAGACTTTATCATCCAGTTGCTTCCACCAGTGTTATAGTTTGGTTTTTATACTTGAAGATTTTGTCCTGATGATATACCCTAAGGATGTTAATTACGTAGATCACAGTGCATTTTTTCAGAAGGGTTGTAGTAGTGTAAGTTTTGTGGCAGTCCTTTAGCTGTAATCAACTGCAGTGATGCCTTTAGTTGCCTCAGGGGCCTGGGTTAGAGGAGTTCATGGGATAGCTCAATAAGGTAGGATGCAGATCTCTTATGTTGAACAGAATCACTAGATTCTTTGAGCTCAGGACACCCATCTGTGGAAACAGGGTCTCTATAAGTTTCTAAGCTGCATTCTGGTGGGTATGGGCAGGAAACACACAGCTGGCCCGGCACCAGATGTAGGATGCTCATTAGTTTCTGAGGGCCATATGGAACTAGGACCCTCAGGTAGTCTCAGACAGCATGGCACATGTGCCTGGTAGCAGTCAGAGGACATCTGTCAATGTCCAAGGTACTCATCAGCATCCAGGGCTGGATTGAGACCTACATGGGACTTCTAGAGGGCTAATTTGCTCAAGGAGGGATGCACACTGCTTTCTATGGCCGAAGGTCAATGGGCTAGGTCATGCAGTCTCCTGCCTGGGGCCTTGGAGTGCTCAGATGCTCAAAGCATGCTGCTTCCTGGGATGGTCGAGGGGTATAGGTGGGGCTGCCTAACAGCCTCACAGGTTATATTGAGTGTGTGGTATCAGTATAATGGTTCCTAAGACCAGATCACCCACACTGGTGCCTGTCTGCTTCATAATAAGGTTGGCAAGGTTCTAAAATGGTACCACTCAACAGAGGCCCAGGATCAGGTAGATCTCACCATGTGATGGGTCCTTTCTCTTGGATATTGCTTTGACAGATTCCCTGGCAGCTTACCAACCTGGACTCAGGTCTTGTGAAGATTAAAGGCTTCTTCAGCAACAAATACTTCAGGTGTCTGTGGCATTACTAGAAACTGCTGAAGGCTTCCTACTTGCAATTTCCCCTCTATGCAACATCCCTGTTAGTTTAGGGCTGATTTTGATTATAGAGACAGGATAGCAGATGCTGTGTGTTTAGCTCATTAATTTATAAGGCCATTCTGAGCCTTCATGCTCCATTTCAATGCTTCCACAACCCCACTTCACTGCAGTCCTCCACCCCAAACACTCTAGTGGAATAGCAGGTGTTTTGTTGTTGTTGTTATGGTGATTTAATCCCTTTCTCTTAGGGAAGTACACCAGTTAGCCATCATGCTCTTCAAAGGCCATGAATGTTAAATATCTTTTCAAGTGATTATTAGCCATCTCTTTTGAAAATGTCTATTTTTTTCACATTTTATTTCAATTGATTTATTTATTTCAGTACTAGGAATTGAACACAGAGATGTTTTACCACTGAGCTACTTCTGCAGCCCTTTCTATTTTTTACTTTGAAAAAGAGTTTCACTACATTGCTGAGGGCCTTGCTAAATTGCTAAGGCTGGACTTGAACTTGTGATCCTCCTGCCTCAGCCTCCTGAGTTGCTGAAATTAAATTTGTACACCACTATACCTGGCTGAATTATTTTTTCATTTTAAATTATAGTTTGTTTTATCATTTTAATGTTTCTGTCCATGTTCTTAAAACTAAGAGGAATATGATTGTGAATGTTTTCCTTCAATCTTGTGTTTTAATGAATGATATCTTTTGAAATGCAAGCTTTTGTTTGGTTTGTTGACATTTGTTAGTTTATTTGTTTCTTAATATGATTTTGCTTTTGTTATTATATCAAGGAACTTTTTTTCTTGAACAGAGATCAGAAAGTTTTTCTACAACTTTTTCTTATAAAGTTTCATTGTTTAAATATTATATTTAGGTGTGTGAACTGTTTAATATACATAAAAGTGCAAAATTCATCTATTCGCATAAATACATCAAATTTTTCCATCATTGGTTGTAGGGAAAAAAAAACGTTATTCTTTTTCCAATGAGACCTTGGTCACTTTGTGCAAACTCAATTGAAGTAGAAGATGATAAATTCTACACACTATGAATATGTTGATGTCATTTTTTTCCTATAAGTAAACCATATATTTGAGGGAAAAAATGAGGAAAATTAATGAGGCAGCAATATTATTTCTTTCTTACTCAGTTCCTCTAAAGGCATAGTAACCTGGGATTTGTATAAAAGCCTGAATAATCAAAATTTAATGTTTAATTATTTGACATCAACTGTTGGTGATAAAAACAGGAAAGTCATTTTTAAAGAGTCTACATCTTAATATTTTTAGTGCCTATATGAAAAAACTCTTACAAGATACTTTCTTATTTAATCACTTATTTGCTTTTACAGTGTTTAGAAATATAGTATAGCTTTATTAAACAGTCAAAGTTATTACTATATTTCATTCCTGTGCATATCACTTAGTGGGTTAATTATGTGTTGACACAGTTTGTGATAAGAACTGCAGTGCATGTGGTATTAGGAGGACAGGTCATATTAGAGAGTACTTTTTAAAATATTTTTGCTAAGAGCTGCTACTTATAGCTGCCATGTGAGAGATAGTACCCAACTTAAGATATTCCTTAGGGAATGGAAGGTGATCTTTAATATTACAGGCGAGAAAGCTGACTCTGAACTACTGTTATAGCAGCTTAATGGTTCCCAGTGGGAGATAGTTACAGGATTTATTTCTTACATGCTGATTGGGGAAAAGTCATGTTTGCACCCATGTCATATATACAGATTTTCTTCAGAATAAACATTCACTGATATAAAGCGTGAACTGAATGCTATACGTAAAGTACCCTAGAGAGAGATGTAAAAGTGGATTTTTTAGTATTCAAAGCATAAAGGAGATAAAAATTTACACAGAAAATCAAACGCAGGGATGAAATAATATGCCAAATAACACTATAGGTAAACAAGAAAATAAAAGACAGAAAGCGTAAAGGAAGAAAGAAATGCAGAAAGGAATAAAAGAAGGACAGCTGCAATGTTTATCAATGACGTAAATTTGGTAACTGTGGTAGGTTTTGGTAGTCACAGCTTCCACACTTTCAATTGTCTCCATACACTTGGATTATCCTGGACATGTGACCAGTTACATCAAACAGATGATGCAAACATGATACAAGGAACTGCTGGAGTGCTGGGGCTCTTGCTGTCTTTGGGTTCTCTCACAATGCTTCTATGTGAGCATCTGTAGGCATAGAGATGATATAGTTATAGATAGACATGATGAATAGAAATCACGTGAGAAAAAGTGATGAAATCCAAGAAGAGCACCTTGTACTGGCTCTTCACTGGTTTATGATTCACTCTGGACAAAATCAACTGAGTTCTGCCCAGATCAGAGAAACCAAGAACCCCCTAACTTATTCAAGAAAATATTTCTGACCTACAGAATTATGAGCATGATCAATGGTTTTTGTTTTAAGCCACTATAATTTGAAATGATTGGTTGTGCTACACATGCTAAAATGAATTTACTGTTTTCAGTAAATATAATAATATATTGTGAGTTTTTAAAAGTAGGTTTTCAGTCATTTATACATTGAAATGAGAAATTGTCATCTTAACCTTATCTATATAGTTGACAATTTAGCTAATGACTTTAATATTGATTGAGTAGTAATGATATTGTAATAGCAAAATACAGAACTTTATTTTCAAACATTTTCACTCCTTTCTACATATACTAAACAATTATTTTATAATTACAACTAAGAAATCATGAAATTTTACAAACAAGCAAATTTGGCTTGAGGAAAACTCCTAAAGACAAGTCTTAAATAAATAACCAAAAATAATAATGATGATTGCTTCATGCCACACAGTTCTGTTTGGCAAGTTGAAACTATTAGTTATATTTATCCAGAAATATAATTTCACCATTGTATTTAATCTTGTACTTATGCTTATCTTGGAAGAGAAAATTATTACCTGAAAATTTTCAGCCATTTAGAAGAATTACATGGATCAGGGAAACTGTATTTACAAAGAAAAGGGAGTGGTAAATAACGACAGTGTGTATCAAGCATGCCAGTTATTTTAGAAGCTTAGAATTGCATCAAAACAAATCATCTCCTTTTGTATTATGAAATAGCAGCTATATTTTTCTCAAGTCTGATCACGTTCAGTTTAGATTTGTATATCAGTGATAAATCACTTTCCCTAGAATGTACCTTTTTCTTTCCTTTTCCCACACTATCTACATTTCCTCAGAAGTACCTCCTTGAAAATCATTTCCAACCTCTTGAATTTCAGGATAGGGTATAGTAATCATCTATGAGATAACTGAAAATGCTTATGGAATAGAATAATGTTATAAAAATACAACAAAAAGAAATAAGGAAAGAGAAAGGAAAGAGCAGAGGCTGAATATAAATATATTCAGTTTTCAGGTAGTATTTTAATAAGAAATATAACTGATGACTAATTAAACATTTTATTTCTCCTATAAAACAAAAAAGGCAAAATGAACAGGAGATTGAAAATATGAAAAATGGACAGTCGTTCCAAGTGCGTAACTGAATATACAAATTGTTTTTTGTTTGTTTGTTGGCATGTAAATTTTGAACATATAATGCATGTATAGGATCCTTCATTGAAAATGCACAAACTGCATGCATGGAAGGGACATTTTTCTCCAACTATGCCTCTTGATATGCAGATTTTTCTCCCAAAAAGCAACCAGTGTCACTCTTTAATATTATTTTTTTAGAGGTATCTGAGGTCTCATATTTCAGACTTTCTCCTTATTTGTCCAGAGGATAATTTTCTGTGCCAAGAAGCCAAACATACATTTTTTTCCAGTAAGATTTGATGAAACAAAAATCACAGAAGTTCTACATTTTCTATCTAATAGAGGAAAGGAAAAATGAGCAGCTCTGACATCCTCAATGTTTATAAAATCCATATAATGAATGTTCCATATCCCTACAAGTAACCTATCACTCTCTGGTCATTTAATTTGTCACTTCAAGTACTAGATATGTATGTGTGTGTATATACTATACAAGTACTATATATATGTGTGTGTGTGTATACATATCATATATATATATATATATATATATATTTCTCATGAAGTCAACTACAAGACCTATTTGTTTTCAACAATGACCTTAAATTATTTTGAATCATTTCTTTAGTTTTTGTAGAACTAACCTTGAATAGTTTTGAAGAAAAAACATTGAAAGCAAAAAATTTTTTTTTTAAATTGTAAGAAAATTATTGCAAATCATTTGTTACCCAGCTGTTGAATGGTTTCCCATCCCTGCCTATGGCCAGATAACAGGCAATGCTTCCTATGGGAGAAAGGTACTTTGACATGTGAATGACATAAGGCTTGGCCACTTGACTTTTTTTGGCCAACAGAATATGAATGAAAATTATGTGAGCTGTTTTTAAGTTATTAGGGCTGTCATATATACTTGCCTTTAATCTTTCCCTTTCTTATGGAAATCCTAAGACATATACAAGGGTTGTTTATGCTGTCTGATTTTTTCTTTTAAATACTAAAGAGTTGTATCAAACTTAGAGGCAACAATTAGAGGGACATGTAAGCCACTGAAATGTCACTACTTCCTATTGGCATGACACAATATAGCAAGAGTTGACTGAGGAAATGTACCAAATATTGTGATTTCTAGAAAATTACTTTTGAATATTTTAAGTGATATTGGTTTTATGGATCAATATGTGTTAATTAGAATTTTTCTAAATGTTACTGTATTTACTATAGATAAATAAAAATATTGAATACATTTTATTTAGTTTTACTTAACCAGCTTTGCATAGGAAAATATATATTTTATGTCTGTGTGTGTGTTAGAGATTGCCAATATGTAATCCATCCATAATAAATTAAAAAATATACTTAAAGTAGAAACAGACATCATCAAAGCAATCTCAAAAGTATACATATTGTTAATTTCCTAAACAGAAAAAAATTCTTAGAATATATACATATGAATACACTTCAAAATTACTCTAATTTTGAGACAGAAATGAGAATATTAGAAGTAACAGTTGAATATAAACTTGGTTTATAGGTTTGAAATATAATATTTGTTTTATGCATCATAACTTACACTTAAAATTTACATGGGTATAAATTCCAATATAAAATTTGGTGTTATACATTGACAGCTAGAAAAACTTAAAAATTACAAATAAAATATAACCTATGAGAAAAAAAATAATAGTGATTCCAGGGGTAAGTATGGGTTCATTAAATCCAATATACCTTAATGACCTTAGTTTCCTATCAATTTTCAAAGAAATACCATAAAAGGCATGCATACTGATTATATGAAGGAATTTGATACTTTGTGCTGGTCTCTGCAGAGGCAGAGTGGTCATTAGTTTAACTAGAGATGCTAGATGTTCATTTATATGACACCACACCAGGCATGTGGGTGTGAGGGACAAGTAAGATGGCTAATGAACATTCAAAATATTTGGAGACTGCAATGATGGACAGGTACCAGAAAGGCCAGGACCCTTTCAGATTACTGTACCTCCAACATCAGCACTCAGTGAGCAATCAGCTAAGATGGTTGTGGTATCCAGGCAGGTGTTTTGGAGTTTACTTCATTCTCCTGTAGAACAGACAGTGAGGAGTACAGCAGGAATGGAGAAATTAACAGGGGACTTAAGAATAATTGGGGAAAAAAGAGGGTTCCTAGGCTGTGGCTCTTACCTGTAGAATTCAAAAAAAGTATCACAAACTAAGATAGGGTCTATTCTCATATTTCCATCAAGACCAACACACCAATAATGCAGATACCACAACCAAAGAACTTTTGTGACAACATAAGGAAATGACTGAGAATAGATTGATCATGGAGAGTCCAAGTCGGGAGAGGAGAGGACACAGACACCTTGGAAGAAGGGAAATGATTATTGGAAGAGTGTAAATTCTTTGTTGAGATAGACGTGCATAGAATATTTATATATGCAAGATTAAATCATACCCATTGCCCTCTTTTAGCTCTACCAGAAAATCTACTTCAGTAAAGACAAACGGGATCTCATATTAGTCAAATTAACTGTACACAATACACATTTATAAACATCTGTTTCTTTATCATGTCAATCTTGTATGCAATAAATATTTCAAAGACCTACTCTATGTAGGAATTGCAATAAATCTTAAGGATACAGAGGTGAACACAGTTCCTTCACATAGATTAAACTGTTTTTAGTCACTCAATAGTTTCTCATTGAGGGGCTGGGGTTGTAGCTCAGTGATAGAGCACTTGCCTAGCATGTGTGAGGCACTGGGTTTGACTCTCACCACCACATAAAAATAAATTAATTAATTAAAGGTATTAAAAATACATTGACATCATTAAAAAATATTCATCTATCATCTTGACTATCTACTGAGATATTAGTTGACCTTTCAGGGACAGTCTTAGGGGACAAACCCAAACTTAGAGCTATTTCTCCCTTGGGTTTGTTCACCATTTACTTTTCCTTTTGGAAAATAGTTTGAAAATCTATTCATGCAGCCTGTGGATGAGTTCCTCTGGCTGAAGCGTTTCCTGAAATAAATACTGAAGTTACAATTAAGTAGTACAGTTTTGCATAATGATGATGGCATCTAATTGGTGGGAATGAACATAAATAAGTGTGTTACTGTCATTTAGGATATCTCATACACTTACTTGTCAAAAATGTCAGTGATTGTCTCTGCAGTGGACACAGCACAGAACCAACAGGTTACTCCAGCTCCTTCCTCAGATTAAAGTACTTGTTCCTCCACTGATAGGAGTGTTGTCAGGTGACAATTTTCATCTGGGCCCTTCCTCAGAGGAACACCCTTAGCAGAGTTGATCCACAAGCACAGTTGGAAGCCCATATCCAGTGAATGGCTGAGACAGAAGTATTAGTGTCAGACTTACTTTTCCTCCATTGGTTTATTTCTAAAGAACAATTTCAGCTCCAGAGCACTTCATGTGCTCAGCTGAGACACTGGTGAAATTGCATTGCAATTAAACTGCTGTCTCTGCACAATCCTAACTTATTTGCTTTCCAATAGGTGTTAAATTTGAGCATAGCATGGAAATCCCTGTCTCAATGCCTGCTTCTGGAGGACCTGAGACTTACTCTCTTTTTCTCATTCTCTATTCTCTCTCTCTCTCTCTCTCTCTCTCTCTCTCTCTCTCTCACACACACACACACACACACACACAGAGCCATATTCAGGCAAGGGAATTTATATTTGAGGCCGCGTGGTTGTGTTATTGCTACTCTCAGATGAATTTTTGTATGCAGAAGTAATTTTTAGTTTTTTTGTTTGTTTTGTTATTTTTTATTTTGTACTGGGGATTGTACCTAGTGCATTTAACTACTGAGCCACAACCCCAGAGCTTTTTATTCTATATTCTGAGACAGAGTCTTGCTAACTTGCTTAGAATCTTGCTAAGCTGCTGAGACTCATCTCAAACTTGCAATCCTCCTGCTTCAGCTTCCTGAGTGCCTGGGATTACAGGTGTGCACAACCATGCCCAACTAGTATGCAGATTTTTGACCAACTGTTTCTTTCCTTATTTTTATATGATATCATTCCTAACCCCTATATGTCAGTATAACTCTGTAGCCTTTCGACCTGAGAATTATTATTACTATTATTATTATTATAATTAGGTACTGGGGATTGAACCCAGGAGCACTCAACCACTGAGCCACATCCCGGGCCATATTTTGTATTTTATTTTATTTAGACAGAGGGTCTCCTTGAGTTGCTTAGTACCTCACAGTTTCTTAGGCTGGCTTTGAATTCACAATCCTCCTGCATCAGCCTCCCGAGCCACTGGGATTACAGGTGTGCGAGACCCTGCCTGTCTATAACACATTTTATAGACCAATGAAGAGAAATAAAATTTTGGAATTGGGGTGTTATACTTGAACCCTTGTTGTTTTATGGCATTTTTTCATTTTGCTTGTTTATTTCAACCTTGAATTATTTAAAATTAAGATGCTGTGAACAAGAACCCAAAGATACAGTTTCATGCACAATAACAGGTTGTATACTTCTTTGCTCTTTTCAGCATGTGGCTCCCAGTGTCCCCATAGGCATCACTGTACTATCAACAAGATGGGTTAGTATGCTAAAGAATGCCTAGAATTAGTCATTCATGAGGGCATGCAAGTGGATTATGTACGTCTACTAATGCCTTTGGATAAAATTTAATTATTGTGGCATGTCTAATTGCAAGGAAACCTTGGGATGTGTCCAGGAAGTGTAGAACAGATCTTGATGGACAAAGCCTTTCGAAGCAAAGCTTTTCTAAGCAAATAACTAGCTTGATAACACTGAATAGTTCATTAATCTAGAAACATTTTGAAGCATACACCCGAATAAAATGTCAAATCAGAGCAGAGTCAAATGATGATAACCACTGCATATTTAGTTTCTGTTTTCAAATGTCCAAATACTATGTGATCACATATTTAGAAACTTTTGTTTTCTATCAAACTGAATACTTAACTTCTAGCTTGTTCTTTATAAATAGAAGAGGATCTTGAGGTATTATGTATGCCTTCTCTTTAAATGTACCACTAAATAAGTACAGAATTTTACAAGTTCATAGAATTTACAAGAATTATTGCTTTTATTGAGTACAGAGTACAAAAATATTCATGATAACTTGGTATTCTTTTCTTTTGAGTAATTAAATTTATCTACTAAAGAGGCACATTCTTTGATCTGCCACTGAGGGCTACATAGATTTCCTATAAAGTGGGGAAACAAACTTCTCTTTATAGTAAAACTGAAAAGAAGTTTACTATTTCAAACAACAAAATATATTTTTTTTTCATTATGGTAAAAACACACAGAATTTATAATCTTAACGATTTTTAAGTTTACAGCTCTGTAGTGTGAAATAGTACATTCATATGTCCTACAGCTCATCTCCAGAATTTCTTCATTGTGCCAAACTTCAACACTCTGTACCCTTTAAACAACTTCCCTTTTTCCTTCCTGGAGTAAGTATGGTTCCAATGCCCACCACAGAGAATCTGTGTTTCCCAATCTTATGTTGTTAACTCTCACACTCAAGGCTATAGCTGTTGCATTGTGTGATAATACCATGTGTTTCTGAAACATTAGTGACTCCCACATCTCCCTTTTCATTTGTTTGAACCACTAATATGCATAACCTGTAAAAGGACAAATCTGTGGGTGAGGTCTCTTTGGATCAAAGGCAATTGCATTTCTGTTAATTTAGTGAACTTCTTCTCAATTGTGGTCTCATTCATAATATCTTCTTCCTCAGAATCACTGTTATGACTTTGTCTTAGTCTGTTGGTGCTGCTATAAAAAAATACCTGAGAGTAGGTATATATAAAGAAAAAATTTAATTGGTTTATAGTTATGGAAGCTGGGAAGTATAAGATCATGGCACCAGCATCTGGAGAAACCTTCTTTCTTTGTCATCACATGACAGAAGGGAAAGTGAACCCTATTCCCAGACCCATTTTATTAAGACATTAAGTCCACCTATGAATGTGGAGTTCTCAAAGTCTAATCACCTCTCAAAGTTTACACCTTCCAGTATCATCACACTGGTATTCAATTTGAATGTGAGTTTTGGAGCAAAACATTCAATTATAGGAGCCCACCAATGCATGATTCAGAAATCTGGGTAACATATTCCATTTCTAGGTTTTATGGAAAGAGGTTTTTTATGAGAAGCCTGTTTTCTTCATTGGTACTTGAATATTAAAGTTATTGCTAAGCACCCATAATAAGAACAAACCAATTAAATTTTCTAAAATTATGCTGTGTTGACTCATCCAAGACCATGACAGAAATATCAGAGCAAGAAGTCAAATGCATGGAACCAAAATTAGACTGTGGAACATTTGTCCAGTCTTTAGGTGTATAAATTAGAATGGGGGGTAGTTGTAATTAGGGCCTAATGAAAATCAATACTTTTTCTTGTCAAATGTAATTAAATAAAGTTCACATTTTAAGCTTATATATAAAATATGTTTCTTGAATTTTTCCAATTTTGGTGAAAATCCCCAAATATTACATAAAGGCAATATTAATGGATTGTGAAGGTAAAAGGTAATTTTCTAAGACATAGCCATCCAACATAAGTAAATTATAATTTTTCTATTATTCTGTACATAATTATGTTACAAAATTGTGTGAAGAGATGATTGAAAATTATGCAACTTTTAAGGGAAAATATTATTATAGAGGAATATGATAGGCAGATAATCCATTATTCTTTAATTTTTATTGAATTTTTCAACTTCAAAATTTTACTTTTTTGATCTGAGCTCGGTGACAGACATCCCTAATTTCATTGGCTCAGCAGGCTGAGGCAGGAGGATCATGAGTTCAAGGCCAGCCCTAGCAACTTAGAGAGGCCCTAAGTAACTCAGTGAGACCCTGTCTCTAAATAAAATACAAAAATGGACTGAGGATATGTGGTTCAGTGGCTAAACATCCCTTGGTTCAATCCCTCGTACAAAAAAAAAAATCATTGTTTTTATGCTTATTCTATGTTCTACTTATTCTGTCTGAATTTATATTAGCAGTTTTGCATTATCTTTCTCACATACATCACTCAAATTATATAAATACATTAGCCCATAATATCTGCATCTGCATTCATCTGGGTATATTGTTTTCTACTTTTATTTTTAAAAATAAGTCTCTGAGATTATTTTTCTTTCTATGGAAAACATTTAAAGATCAACAAAAAATTAAAGAAAAATTTCTGATTGAATGGGTTAAGAAGCAAACATTGAAACTTTCAATTCTCCATATTAAGTCAAACATAAAATGAAAGAAAAAATTCCCAAACTGGAAAGTAAGGTATAGAGGATATTGCTTCGGTGAGACAGAAGAGGAGTAAAGGAGAAACGATTAGTATCAGTTGTTCTTGAGTGTGAGAGCTCAGCTTTTCCATACTTGGATAACCTTTGGACACAGAGCTCAGAAGTATATCCAGTGATGATGTGGACTATAATTTTAAAAAATATTTATTTTCCTCCATCTCCTCCAGATATAGTGCTTACTTTCACACTCAATTCCTGGCTTGTCCTTGTGACTGACTAACTAATGGCATACTACTGTGTTAATCAACTTTTCATTACTGTGAGCAAAACAACAACTAGAGGAGAAAAGGGTTAAAAAAAAAAAACAACCTAGAGGAGAAAAGGGTTATTTTGGGCTCAGAGTTTCAAAAACTCAGTCCCTGGTTTGTTGACTCCATTACTCTGGGGTTTAGGTGAGGTGTAGCATCATGGTAGAACGGAATGATGAAGAAAACTGCTCACTTTTGTTAGCAAGGAAACAGAAAGATGACATGAAGAACCAGGGACAAAATATATAATTCTCAAGGCATGCTTCCTGTGACCCATCTCCTTCTGTCATGCCTCCCCTGCTTATATAATTACCACCTAGTAATCCACTCAAATTATTAATCTATCAAATGAATTAACTTGCTAATTAGGTTGTAGCTCTTATAATCTAATCATTTCATACCTATTTCTGACAGGAAATTTTGGGGAACACTTTACATCCAAACTATAACATTCTGCCCTTGGCCCATAAAAGCTCATGTCTAATCCATCTCCAAGAGTCCTTATAGTATCAACAGTTCCAACATTGCCCAAATGTTCCACTCCAAAGTCTCCTCTGAAACTCAAGGAAAATTCTTGACTATGAGCCCCTGATAAGATCAAAATCAACTTTTATATGTATATGTATGTGTATGTATATGTATATATATATACATATACACATATATATAATTTGTATATTGTATATATGTGTGTGTACATATGTGTGCATATATGTGTGTGTGTATATATATATATATATATATATATATATGCAAAAATAAGTGTTTCCATTTCAAAAGATAGACATGAGGGAATAGAAAGAAGAAATAGTACCAAAGATCAAAATCTAGTTAGGCAAACAAGTTCTGTAGTTCCATTTCTGACATCAGGGGCACATAATGGCAAAATGTGATATCCAAAAGGTCTTGTAGAGCCCTGCCCCTATGGCCTTCCTGGTTGTAGCCCATGTATCCTTTCTCTTAGATTGGCCCTCCCCACATTCAGTTGCTCTTCTGGGAAGATCTTCCATGTTACTAGCATATTTTAATTCCCAGGTTCTACATTACAGCTTCAACTTCACCCTCACAACTTCACACACAACACTTTACAGTCTACCTGCGAGTTGATACCCCCCATCTCATCACTAATTTCCTTAGAAATCTCAGTGTAAATCTTTGGGAATTCCTAACTCTATCACCCTGCAGAACCAGCACCATGTGAGTGATGCCAAGGTCTACTATCAACTTGAGCAGTTAATGGACAACTTTTGGTCAGAGCTGCAGTGGCCTCTTAGGGCCTGGATGGCTGAACATGGTGAAGGGAATTCTGAGAAATAGCTTTCTAGACGCACCGGTGCGAGCAAGTTTCCCCCTTAACCCTGAAAGAGTCGTCATTTTTGCCCCCATGAGTCTGTGATGGTTGTGGTTTTGCTGATTTCAAGGAAAGCATGTTTGTAGTGTCTTTGTGCAAAGTACTTAGCTTCTCTTTATTGGCAGTAATCTCTTCAACAACAATAAATTCCTTGGCCCTTATTTTACATGTGCTTCTTCTCTAGCTAAACTACAAGTTTTTCAAGATTTTCTTCTCTGCTTCAAATTCTTACAGTAAGCTTGACTAAAAGCTGCCATAAATGCCCATGCTATCATCTGAATGCTATACTGCCTTGAATTTTCCTCAGCCAGATTAATTAGTCCATCACCTTTAAATTCACCCTCACAGAAAAACTCAGAAGTGGGCAAAATGTAGACAACTTTTCTTTTGCCAGAATGAAATATAAATGGCCTCTATTTAAATTCCAACAGAGTCATGGTCCTCTTGAAACATTATTAACACAATCTTTACAGTTTGTATTCCTATTAGCATTTTGGTCTTGTATGTTCCACAGGATTTCCCATTATCCTCAGCTTATAACATTCTAGGGATTCTTTGGCCTGCATTTCCATTTTTTCCCTAACTCTTCCCACAAACCAGTTCTAAAGGCTTCTGAACCACAAGATCGTGTTAGTGGCAATGATCCCACTTCAAGGTACCATTTCCATGTTAGACTTATTTCCATCACTGTGACCAAAATACCATACAAGAACAAGGAAAAGGAGAAAAAGATTTTTTGGATCACAGTTTCAGAGGCTTATTCCACGCACAGTTAACTCCATTGCTCTGAGTCCAAAGTGAGGTGAACCTTCATGACCAAAGGGCATTGTAGAGGAAAACTACATGTTTTCTTCTCATGTTAGCCAAAAAGCAGAAGGGGTGGGGGAGAAGGGGGAGAGAGAAAAAGAGAGAGAGAGAGAGAAAGAGAAAGAGAATGAGCAGAAGGAGCTATGGGCATAATATATAATATTCAAGGCACATCCAAATTTACTAGATCCTTCAGTTACATCCTACATGCCTACAGTTAGTAGTCATTAATCAATTCAAATTATTGACCCATCAAATGGATTGATCCACTGATTCAGTTGTGGCTCTCAAAATCTAACCTTACTCAAGCAAAACTTTGCATTATGCTTGTGCAGTGGAGTTTGCTTTTTAGTGTTTGAGAAATACATGCTCTAAGTAGTGATCAGTGCTCCTATTGAGCCAATGTAAGCATTCCTTCTAATAAGACTTTGGTCAGGCTCCATGAAGCCCTCTTTTGCTCAGCCCTCCTCTTTGAGTCCAACCTGGAACTGATAAACCCAGTTTAAAAGAATCCTGCATAGTCAAGTGATCAGAAATCCCCTCACCTTTGATATCCATCTAAGCTCATTTCCATCCAATGATATCTAGTCAATCTCTCTGCTCCCTTCCTTTGGTGACTAACTTAATTTCATTAGTCATTTTCCTTCAATGATGACTTACCTAACATTTGGCACCTGATTCCCAGTGTCCCTAGAGTATTAGGAGTTGAGTTTCACTATTGCAGTAGTCTTGAAGAAAGTCTTCCTTGCCTCTTGAACTGGTCTAATGAAATTTTTCTTTTATAGTAGCTCACTTATCAGAGGTAACCCATAACAGAACCATCCAGCCAAGTCATAGAAATCCAGTCTGAAATTGAAAACAAAATGTTTTATGTGCTATTGAATTTTAGGGAGTTTATTCTTCAGTACTCTTTTCCTAATACAGACATTTATATAATGGTGAGGATAGTAAGGATTAGCTTACCCTGCTGGCAAAAATGGAATTAAAAAATTAAATTGGGGATTTTTATTAGGAGATTATATTATAAGGAATAGCTACTGCTGTTAAATTAAGATATGGATGTATCATCTTTTTGAGTAATGTATTTTAATAAGCTCTTAGCATAATATGGAAGATTTTTGTCTTAAATCTTTAATTTGATAAAACTTTGTGTTTCAATAGATATGAGATGAGGCTTTTTTAAAACATCACAATGTTAGGTATTTGGAAGTGAAGGAAATTTTATACAGTAAGTGTATATAAGACATAATCTGACCCTACAGAATTAAAGTAGCACTAGAGCAAAACAAAAGTTCTATAGACGTTATTGAATAATATGAGTTAAATTGTATGAAACATAATATTTTTTTTTGTTCTGGGAAGGGAAAGATCCACATAAGATAGAAGAAGGGAATAAATCATAATGACAAGAATTCTTTGCATTTTTAGGAGGATGAAATGAGAATGGCTTTTGGTTGACCAATGGTTACTTGGATGGTAGTTTTCTTTATATTCACTGAAGGTGGATATCATACCTGGAATTTTAGTACTCCACAGTCAAACTGCAGTACTGATATTTCTGTTTATTGATTTGGCATTTTTTTTTGAGACTCCTGCCTAAAAAATGATTTTGGTACCCAGAAATGGTGTACCAGTTATGTAGCAAATAGTTGAAGAATGTGGAATAAGCTACAGAAGTTTAGAAATGGATAGAGACTGGAGGAGTTTTTAGGTGTATATTAGAAAAGAGGGCTTCTCTCCCCACACCCCACTCCCTTCCTTCCGCTCTCTCTTTCCAGGCTTCCAAGGAGGTCTTGTGGAAAGCCAGTATTAGGCAATCACATAGAGGCTGGGAAAATATCTCTCACCAGGAACTGATTATACTGACACTGTGAGCTCAGGAGTAAGAACTGTGAAGAAGAAATGTATGTTGTATAAATCACCATCTTTCATACTGTAGGAAGAAAGCACATGTTCACTAATCCAGATTGTACTGCTGAAAAGTGGGATGCTGCTGTTAAAAATACCTAAAAATGTAGAAGCTTTGAAACTGGGTAATGGGTAGTAAGTAATGTCAGCCCAACCATACTAATACAGAGATACTTGTTCATCAAATTATAAGAAAAATTTTCATAATTCTGGTGATTGCTACATTTAGGACACATAGGATATTCGTTCCCAATTCAATTTTGTAATTTTTCGATATACTTCTTGCTCTGTCTTGTATAAATGCTTTTTAAAATCAAATTGTAAATCACACCAAATTTTGATTTTTAAAAAAATACCTGAATCATCCTTGTTATTATCATTCTCTTCTCTGTGCTGTTATTATCATCACTAATATTCTTGATGTGCTAATTTTGCCCTTTCTCAGCTCTATTTCTTCTTGATCATGCTTGCCAGTTTTTTGATGTTCATTACTATTTTCAAATAATTTCAGTTGATTGTACTTAATCAAGAATTCTAGTGTTCTTTGCTTGCTTATTTTTACTGCATCAATTTCTCTTTTTAATATTAATTAATTTTTCACTCCTACTGCTTTTAAATTTGTTTTTATTCTTTTGTTATTTAAATCAAAAGCTTAGTATATTAATATAGCCTATCTTGCTTTTCATTAATAAAGTTGGAGGTACGTTTTTTCTTTGATTACCATTTTGGCCTTCTTCCCTTTGGATTATATCAAGCCAAAACTCATTATATTTTTATTCCAAATAGATTCTCTTTTGATTGCTTTTTTAAGGTAAGATATTCTTAGCAGAAGTCTTCCTTGATAAGTAGATTTAAAAATTAAATTTTCCTTGATCTTTTATTATGATTTTATCAGTCAATGCAAACTATATGGAAAACAAACTCTAAATTATTTAGCATTTATTTTCAGTGTTGTGCATGATCACATTGCATGAATAATTTCTTGATTTACATATAAGTTAATGTTCTATACTTAGTCTGGTGTTGAAAGTCCTCCTGTAGTTCAATCTTATTAAATATATATTTTCATGTACTATGTATGCTTATTTTGTACACTGTATTCACAAATGTTTTGTTACAAGATATTACAACAATTCTGAATTCATCATATCAGTACATTAAGGCTCAGCCCTTCTCCTTTGTTCCCCTGACTCCTGATTATTGTGACTCCTTGTAGGTATCAAACTCTGTGCATGACATTTTCCTTTAAAAAGCTAGCAAATTGCTAAAGTTTGTAAGTACAGAAAACTTCACTCTTTTCTATGTAAAATGAGTTATTACTTTAGTATTATAGTTAACAGAAAGAATTATAAGACAAACTACTTACACAAAGAAATAACCATAGGCAAGAAAAATCTGAAGTTGAGAAGCCAAGACCAAAGGTTAGTCTCACAGAAGGATTCACATAGGCAAATAATTAAAGAACTAATTGAATAAAATTTTTAAATTTAATAGAATAGATCCAGCTCAAGGCACCAAAAGGGACTTTATATATCCAGAAATGATTTGAAGCCAAGAATAGAGTTAACTCTGAGGGTAACTGCAGAGGATAGAGAAATGGTTGGATTAATGATTAGAGCACTGAAAAATGCATGAAGAATTCTTTTAGTGGATTATGTTGGGGGCATATAGTTCACAATTATATGTCCTTTTTTCCATTGGTACATTGCTAGTATTCTTTTCAGTTTTAACTTGAATATCAATCACCTTGGGGATCATGTTAAAGTGCAGATTTTATAGGTTGGGACTTGAGATTTCAAAACATTCAGAGAATGGGCTGTACTGCTTATCTATGAGCAGTTCTGTGAGTGGCAGGACATCCAACATACTACCATCACTTATAATGCCCTTTAAAGAAATGTAGATAATCCAAAATGAGTAGATTAGCATGTACCCTGGGGACATCTGTAGACTAAAAGATTAATTTTTTAAATTTTGGATTCTCATTCCTTTGGATCTTATAAAAGGAAGCATGTTGAGAGACAGGTTTCAGGACATAGATTTCTTGAAGAAGTGTGCCGTTTCACATATTAAAGAGAAACTGTAGAATCAGCAACCTTCCATTTCACCCACAGAACATGTGTGTTCCTTGAATGAGTGGATTCTTGAGCTTCATATTTCTTATATCTGGTGTTAAAAGCTTCATAGTCTAAAATATCCCAAAATAAAAACATTAGAATATACTACAAATTACAGAAGAAATGATACAGCAATACTTGGTTATGAAGTGAGTAGTAACAGCCACTGATTAAAAAGAAATAGAGTTTAAACATTATTAAAATAACAAGGAGTCATCTTTATTCTAATTTGACCTCTGAACATCATCTTTACAATCAGAAATGCTACCTGTTGATTTATTTAATTTTAGTTTGCCTATGTTTTATGAGAACATATTTCTTCATTAGTATTAATAAGACAATATATGAATGATGCTTTCTTTGAAATTACAATACTATTGAACAAATTTAAGGGAAAAGATGACTAGAAATTTTGTGTCAGCCTGAAACTTACATGTATACAACACATTTTTCTGAAACATCCTTCCCTGTGTCTCTAACTTACATTGGGGTCCTATATAAGGGAACTTTAAAAATGATAATTATATACTGTTCTTCACTCTAAGACACATGTAAGAAAATGATACCAAGCATGATTTCATAATAGAGAATCAAAAGCAAGCATTTATAAATAATGAAACAATTTTAAACAGCTCTCACATCTACACAATCTGAAAGGCTTTCTGAAGACACTACATGCCTTCTAAAAGTGGCAAAAATTTTGTTCTAAAGGAATCATAATATCTGTTCCTTCAATTTAGTTATTTTGTTCCCTGACTCACTTTTTAAATTGTTGTATGAGTCACAGTAATCTGTATCTAGTGTAAGGACATTAATAATCTCCTGGGTACAATGGAACTCCATTTCCTCTTAGTCCAGGCTCTCAGGATTGAGTCTAAGCCAGTGAGGTTTTTTAATTATAAGATTTTACAAAGACAATAATGATTATTGCGCTTATCGAATGAATGTTTGTGTACAAAGGAATGAAAACATTGACAGGGTATTCATATAAATATTACACAAACACATTCAAGTGGGCCACTTGTTAAGTAATGCTGCTTTTGCTGTCATCTTTATTAGTTAAAAAATTAAAATTTTTTTTCTATTAAAATGCAACTGAATTTGCATTTAAGTCAAAACTCAAATACATGCAACAATGGATATTGGTTTTACACACTTTGGAGATCAGTTAATGCATGGATGATAACAAGACACAATTTTAAAATATGCATTTATTATAACACATACCAAAAATGAGCATAGGGGGGCACTCATTCTCAGAATTGAACTTATAATGGCCCCTTAGAAAAAGGATTTTATTATAATCCAGTTATAGTCTGGTAAAAATGTGAAAGACCAATTATTAACACTTTTAAAATTGTTGTATGAGTCACAGTAATCTGTATCTAGTGTAAGGGCATTATCGTTTCCTCGGAACAATGGAATTCCATTTCCTCTTAGTCCAGTTTCTCAGGATTTACAATGCACAGCCCTTCAATGTAGTTATTTTGTTCCTTGACTCTTATTATTCTCCCTGTCGCTCCCATGTGTCACTCCACGCACTTCTCATGTCCAGATTTCACAAAGCCAAAGCAGAGTTCATACAAAGTCTTGCTGACAAGGTCACTTTCTAAAGTATGTTCTGGGGAGCTAGGAAAAGGGTCTTTCCTTTTGCAACAGAAACAGGTTCACTTTTGAATCTTGCCACTGGTACTTTAAGTAAGGTGGCTTGGTATAAGGAGAGTAGTGGTTATTCTTCACTCAATACTGTTAACTGAGACAGTCATGTGCCTTAGGTAATCTGAACTGAGAGGTACAGAGAAAAGTCAAAATTACAGAAACAGAGAAACACTTGAAGCATAGCAATTAGGTAAGTTCTTAAAGAAGTAAATAACACAAATAAATAATGAATAAAATAGCAAATCAGGAGACAAAGAGAAGCAAATCAGGAGGAAGCCTCTTAAAAGTGTAAAGAGGAGATTACAGTGTGGCTGAATCATCATAAAAATGGAGCACTAGATTTGGAAAAAACAACAAGGCTGCTGGGAATAAAGATCTGGGTATTTTTTCCAGAATGTCACCCAGTTCACGGCATTGCATTGTGATTTGAGCACTGAAATCATTCCTTATTTTTTCTGACATTCTTGTATATACTAAAATAAGCATCTATTAACAATGCTAAGTAGATCTTGTCTCAGTCTGAAACGTCTCAAAAAGAACAAAACATGCTACCTTCTTCAGAGTTTTTCTGATTGCTTCAGACCTCCTTCTGACATTTGACAACAGCTAAGTGGTAGTCTTTCTAGTAAGATACCGATTTCATCCTCTGCTAATTCGTCTATTTACTTATTTACCATATATTCTTAATCTGGTTTTCTAGTATATGCTAGCTCATCTAGTGATTCTCGTTTGTTAGTAGTATTTTCCTACTCTATCGGACTCTTAAAAGTGAAATTTTCAGGACTTAAATGAGAACTGTATACTTTTTTCAGGCTAGACTCCTCTCCTTGGAGATCACAATCACTTAAAAGACTTTAAAGATCAAGAATGTCATAATGAAGCTAATTTACATCTTGGGGTCATGCCATTCCTCTGAGCATGTGACATATCCATCCACCTGCTTTCTTGATGTATACACTAAAATGTACCACATGAATATCTAAATTAATATTCTGCAAGAAAAAAAAAACTGATTCCTAAAGTAATATCATTTTAAACCAAAGACCCTCTGCTCCCCTCCAGCAGAGTGCTTTCCTTTCAACTCTTCAATCTTATTTGTCCTCCATAATCACTTAAACACAATGGATTTGGTTTACATAATAAACGTCCCTCAAATCAGCCCCCTTTTCTTCATCTGAAGCCCCCTTTTGTCGAGTTCCTAATCTACTAAAATAACCTGAACTTCTACTCTGCACCAATTCATCAACATATACTAACTGAAGTTACAGTTAGTATATAGGAATCCAATCATGTTAGTCACTTGAATAAAATAGTTCAGTGTTTTCATTTTGTATTTAAAATGAAAATGAATTTTCCTTCCAAGGTGCCTTGTGATGTTATAGGCATGTTATTTAGTCATGTTTTCCTTCATAATAATAAAATAATAATGCAACCTATTTAGTTTGGAAGGAAAATAAAATGAAATTTCTTGCTCTATGAGTTAGTACATTAATAACACAAACTCAGTACTCAATAAATGTCTGCCATAATAACACTGACTATGATGGTTAATAGGGCTAGTCCTGGTGACTTCCATCAGGATTCCATCTGGTCATGTTGTAGGTGTCAGAGCTTTTCCATGCATATGCAACTTGTTGGTCACATGAAGGCTGTACCCAGCAGGATCTTGGTAAGTGGAATGCTCCGCTGCTACATTGTAAAAGTCTTAATAATTTTGAGCAGTAGCCACTATATTTTTATTTCAAATTGTTCCCTGTAAATTCCAGTTCTGGCTTGCAAAACATCAAATTTCACTTCAATAATATTCTTTCTTGTTGCTAAAGCAATGTGGCACAAGGATATTATAATTAATACAACATGATTCATATGAATCATCATTATTTTTCTTTGCTTTGGTGACTATGAAACTTCTATCCAAATATATCAGTTATTTCAGAGAGCTTTATTGAATAATTTGACAATAAATTTAAGTGTATTAAGTTCACTATTAAATTTTGCTTACTCTTCTACTATTATGTTCACATTGAGTTGATTGTTTTCCCCATTTGCATGGCTTCATAAAAGCTTTTTAAAATATTTCTGATAATGAATCATTTAACCAAAATAAACATTAATATGTCTTTATGATACTTTGTTTTTATACATATATGTGCATATATGGTTTTATGTAAATAAATAAATGTGTACAAACACATATTAAACTGTCCTTCAGCTTGAGTTAATGGTAAGTCAGTGCTGTGGTATTGCTAACTTCCTAATTAGTTCTTGGCCTAAATAAGATCAAGAACAAATGCCTCTTCTTTTAAATAGGCCACCAATTTGTCTGCAATAAAATACATTAATGAAAGGACCTCAGGCTTTTTTATTTGTTGGCTTCCTTAGCTAACATATGAACTTTTTTCATCTTAGTAACGAAGTGCACACAGTGAAGCAGCCTTCTTTGAAATTCCCATGAGAATGGACCAGCTCACAGAGAGGCCTATGGCTCTTAATCTATTGTTAGAATAATGTACTGTTATTATGTAACCATTACTATTTAACTTTCCATTCTTAGAGACATTATCACCAGTCTAGGACCTGCTAAAACAGAAGTTAGCAAATTTGTTTTTAAAGGGCAAGTTAGTAAATAATTGTACATATAAGAGAATTATGTGTTATAATAAAACTTTATTTATAAAAACTGATGACTGAGCAATAAATCAAGGTTAGCACTGAAGAATTAAATAAAATAATTATTTGTGTTTTGAAAGGTTTGCATCATAATACTAGAAAAAAACTACAAAATAATAAATATTTCAAAAGGAACCAAAGTTTTAAAATATTTGATGCTGTGGACATTAGTTATCTAGATAGTATACAGTATACAGATTTTTTTTCTCTGAATAGTCATAGTTCGGAACAGTTTTAAACAGAAAAAGTTTTCTGACCCTTGCTTTAACAGGTACTACATTGGTGATAATGTCTTTCAGATAAGTCAAATGTGAGTGATTGCTTATATAATGATGACACATTATTCTAACAGTACATTAAGATTTACAGGCCCTCTTTGTGAGCTAGACACTCACCTGGGTAGATTACAATGCATGCATATGTTCTGTCAATAGCCATATCTCAGAACAAATTTGGGACTCCTAATCGAGAACTGAAACTATAATCAATTTGTGAACCACTCAAGAAAATTTATTTTGCTCCCTTATGATAGAGCTACATTTTGGGTAGAAAATACTATTATCCAGCTTAATGGCATATCTCATTATACAAAATTAGCTAGAATGAATTGGTCCAATTTCAAAAATCAGCTTCACCATAAAAGGATAAAGACTGATTACTATAGAATTTCCAAAGAGATGTTTTAGTTTAAAAATCAATTCCATATAATTTAGATCCACATCTTGCTTGTTCCTCATTTGCATATGTCCAATTGGAAACAAAGACAATACATTTATAGCTATTTTCATGGCAAATGTGCAGAAAAATTATTCCCATATTGGTCCATATTGGTAATGCAAGCTAAATGTGTGACAAGACAGTAGTGGTTACAGCAACTGCATGGGTCATGGGAAGAAATTAAGGAAGAAATGAGAACAAGTGCTATTTGAAAATTACTTTCCAATGAAAGAAGTTGTGTATAGGTTTGATATGACTCCATGTTTGAACTGGCAAAAGAAAAAATTGAAATGATCCTAAAGATAATTCAAAGGATAAAAGAGAAATAAGAAGGATGATTGACAGAGAAGCATGAATGACAGAGAAGAATGTAAGGAAAAAATTGGTTGAATTATGTCAAAACTGATCTTTACTAAATATCTTTATTTCATAGTAAAGCAACTTGCTTATAGTTTATCTATTTCCCTAAAATTTTATTTTGAGTTCTTTGGGTTTCAATATTTACACACGACTCAAATCTTAACAAGACATTTAAAAATTAATTGGATTTATTCTTGGCTTGTAAAATATTTGAATTAATAATCTTTTTTCTTTTTTCTTTTTCTCCCCCTAGTACATGGAATTGGATCCAGGGATGCTTTCCAATAAGGGACATCCCCAGCTCTTCTGATATTTTGTTTTTGCAACAGAGTCTCCTTAAGTTGCTAAGACTAGTCTCTAACATGTGATCCTCCTGCCTCTTTCTCCTTAGTAGCTGGGAGTTAATGATCCTTACTCAAGAAGCATCTCAAAGCATCCTCTAGTTTTTAAAAAGGTTTGTGTGTGTGTGTGTGTGTGCGCGCGCGTTGTGGCACAGGAGAAAGTAGTAGTAAACTTCTGTAGATAATGCATTAAGTCAAATGTGTTTTAGGTTCTGATAGTGCAATCCTAGAGTGTATAATTGTCACTTCAAATTTGTTTCATATTCTTTTTGTGATTTCAAAAATTACACAATTCTTTTTCCACAGAGACAGAAACTCATACGACATCCATCACAAAACACTTTTGAAAATCTATATATATTTTTATTGAATCTAATTCAAATATGTGTGTGTATGTGTGTGTGTGAATACACACATGCACATGTGTACCCACACATACACCACTGGTAAATTACTTTGATAAAAAAAAAATATATACATTTAAAGAGAAAGCTACAAATACTACTCCTCATGTATGGGATCCTAAAATGAATCTCAAAGAATTTCTCTCCTTCTGTATTCCATTTCAGTTAGTTTCACTCAGCCAGTAAATCTTCACAATGCTTTTTTAACTTTTCCCAGATTACTCTCCCTTACTGGTATCTAGTCAAAGATATTTCAATCACAATAATCTGTGAAGGCACACTCTGAATCCAAGCACTTCTCTGAACTATGGCTTAAATGTGAAGTCCCAGTGGTCCCTTGATCACAATTCCAAGTCCAAGACTAACTGAGTAGGTCTTAAATTCAGCGTACCAAAGCTAAAACACTGTTGCCTGTTTCACTTGTGAGCATAGGCCCTCCCTTAAAATCTCACACCACTTCAGTATTTTCTGATTTTCCCTTATATCATGTAAAAATTCTGTTATCATTTATAATCTACTGAGTAAAAGCAGTCATAGAAGAGAAGATTTTAAAACATTTTTTTGTATTTCATTGAAGACATACAGTGGAAGCTAGGATACTAGCTCAATGATAGAGTGCTTGCCTAGCACACAAGAGGCACTGGTTTCGATCCTTAGCACCACATAAAAATAAATAAAATAGAGGTATCATGTCCATCTCTCTACAACTAAATATATGTATATATGGTGGACCTTGGCATAGAGCTCAGTAGTGTGGTAAAACACTTGTATAGCATGTGCCAGGTCCTGGGTTCGATCCCTAGCACTGAAAAAATAAATAAATGAATGAGCAAATAAATAAATCAATAAATATAAACATAAAGAAATGTCTGGTGAAATGAAACCAGTTGTCTTGGTTTGGTCATTACAAATTTTACACATGTTGGATTATTGCACTGTACACCATAAATATGGATAATTATTGTGTGTCAATTATAAATAAAAATAAGTTTTATATCTCTCCATGTTTGCAATAAAGATTAGTCATTGTTTGGGTTTTTTTTTTTTTTTGGAGCCAAGGATTGAACTCAGGGTCACTCGACTACTGAGCCACATCCCCAGCCTTGTATTTTGATATTATTTACAGACAGGATCTCGCTCAGTTTCTAAGTGCCTCACTGTTGCTGAGGCTAGCTTTGAACTCGTGATTCTCCTTTCTCAGCCTCCCAAAGTGCTGGGATTACAGGCATGCACCACCAACTGCCTAATTGTCTTGATTATTGACTGAACTGTTAAGTGTATTCCTTGTATCTGTATCTGAAAACACTTTTATTCAAAGATAAAGCGGGGCAGCTTCCTTAATATATAAGACATAATAAAATGAAGTTGTGTGTGTGTGTGTGTGTATTTGTGCAAACCTATTTGGGGAAAGAAGTTACAGTTTATTTCCTGATGAGGCAAGCATTAATGTTTGTCATTTAAATCTGACCTGCCCTATTTATGATGGAGGGCTTAAAAATTTTTTGCAAGATAAGACAGTAATATCATCTTACTGCATTAAAGACACCTATTAGTCATGTCCCAGGCAAAGTGGGATTTATGACTCAGATATAATTCTTCCAAATATGCCTGCTGTTCATAAAAAGGCAGAGATATATGACTCAAAATAACACCAAGACAGAAATAATTTTGCACTTCACTTTACCACATTGACTTTTCTCTGCAATGTATGGCAAAATCTCCCTGTTTTACGAATAGGCTTTTGTTGATACTACAGATATATGTTTCCAACATCTAAGTCAAGTAAATTCCTGAGTCAAATAAAACAAATGATCAGTTCCAGTTGAGACAAAGGGAGATGTATATGTAAGAACTATGCATGGAAGATTGATGGAGAGCCATAGACACTTCTAAACACCCCACTGCTGTGTTGATTATGCCTTAAGAAGGTTAACGATGTCACATATCACTTGACATAATAAGTTGCCCTATTTATCAGTCGTGTTGCATTATGTAGAATAAATTGTGGAGGAACAGCATACAATTTTGAGGGGAGGCAGAGAAGACATGCACAGATTGTAGTATGAATGAAATTTGTATTTTCCCTAAAATGTGTACAACAATTGCCAAGAGCATGGCAAAGCACTATGCTCTGTACCCCAACTGGATGAGGTAGCATAAGCACAATTACCAAGTTTCATTAAGAATGACAACAATGGCAATTCTCGTTTCTTACAAGTGAAATGTTTTGAGATTTCACCAAGATACAAAATTGTTAATGAAGCATTGCCTCCAAGATATAACTTTGTTCTTCAAAAGTGATCAAAGTTCTACTTAAATTTATGAATTAAAATTAAATGCATTTGCAAATGTCCAGTGGCAGTAAGTCTGCCTTCTCCCAGTCCTGTCTTTTAAAATCATCAGAAAGAGATATACTGTTATTGCATCTCACCATGAAACAAAAGCAGTGTTAGGTGAATATTAAAATGTGGATCTCAAAGTGCACAGGGTCTAGTTATAATTAAACAATGTGCTTAATACACCATGCCAGGAATTATCTAAAGGTAATTATCATGTTCACTTATAATGTTGTTAAAAAAACATCACCAATTTCTAATTAGAGTATTAATATTACACTACCATTATGCTTTAGAATGAAAGAGCTTTTGTCTTATTCCAAGAGCCCAAGGAAAGAATAAACATTAAAAAAGGAGGGGCATTTGTTTGCAAACCATTTTTCTCTCCTCTATTATAATGGAGAGCCTCATACAATTAAGTTTTTAACATTCCCAGAAAAATTTATTTTGAGAGTTTAAAATTTTGGTTAAGAAAAAAAACATCAGACATATGAATGGGTTTTGTCTCTGTGTGAGGAGAATAACCTAAACAAATTAGTTCCATGTTACTTGTTGTACAACACCCACCTTGCCAATATCAAAGTGTGGGTTGCAATTTAACTTAATTATCACATCGAGCATCCTGTACTGGAGGCATAGTGCTTTCCTGATGTTTATTCTCATCTTACTTGCTTACAGATTCCTCATGTGGCCCAGCTGACTGTGTGCCCAAGCCATATGTGGTAAATGTGATACCATGTTGTGTCTACATCACTAATGACAGTCCTGATACTTGCCATTCTGTTTTTTTAACCAACTCTTTTGTAGCTTGATGTGGAGGGTAAATTAGATATGGTCAATAAAACACCAGAGGAATTTTGCTGGGTGGAATTTACTTATCTCCTAAACAGGGCCAGGTGATAGTTGGTATAATCCTTCCTCTTTTCTTTTGGGCATGAATCAGAGCATGATACCTGGTGCGCTAGGGCCCATGTTGTGACCAGGTTGTGGGCAGTAAGAAGAAGGAATCTGCACCTTTATGTCACTGTTTGCATCTTCACTGTTGACAGCAACCATCCTTTCTAGATTTTAAATGACAAGAGTGATGCTTTATATGTTTAAGCCTATTAGATCGATTTTCAGATCCTTGCATGAGAATTACCAATTCTTAGTGTCCTGGTTACAGACTAAAACAAAATGTGTTTATATGAATGTATCTATCAGAGAATTTAAAAATAATGGTGATTTTTAGTACATATGTGACCTCATTTTATATGTAAACAAAGAGTAGTCATTATTTAGCTAGTGCTTGCCTCTGTCAAAACGTCATTAATGTGAAATCATAATTTCTATTTAAAAAATAAAACTACATAATTGAAAGAAACTTGTTATAAAAATAAAAATGAAGTACAAATGAAGTAGAAGTGAATAAATTTCAGTATGTATTGTATAAAATTTATAGTATAAAACAATACTATTAATGGTTAATTTTACATTAATTATAATCTTTTTGTGATTTCTATATTAATGTTTTTCATTTACATACAGAATATGAATTTTACTTTCACAAATAATTAATTGTAAAACAGAAGAAAACACACAATTCAAATTCATCAAGAAGAGTCAGTGCTATGGTGCAAGCCTATAGCCCTGGCACTTAGGAGGCTGAGGCACGAGGATCACTGGAGCTCAGGAGTTCAAGGCCAGCCTGGGCAGCATAATGAAGCCCTGTTTCAAAAACAAACAAAAAATCCATCAAAGAGGGCTCATACATGCTGTAGCATCTTCTTTATTTTTTATATGAGGATGATGTAGGGCTTGCTGCCCTGTTTCTTCTGTACCTATGATGATTATGTCTTTGCATCAGGAGACACAACTAAATAATTGTTTGGAGGCAGGTAGTGAACACACATTTTATGCTGCAATACTATCTTTCTGTTATGTCAAAAAGCCTGACTGCCAAATCATTCTCAAATAACAACTTTAGTATTTTTGTCTTTAAGAAATAATCTCCAAAGACAAATAAATGAACCATAACATAAATGGATGTGAAAAACAGATAATCAATATTTAAGTATCATCACATAATTTCTGGTATTCTTAAGATAATAAATCACATGCTAATTTTATCCTCTTCTTTCCCATGATATCATAGGGTAGAGTGCCTATCAGACTCCTCTCCAAGACAGAGGGTAGGCAAAAACATAGGGTGCACTTGATTAGTATGTTAACCCTCAGCCCTGGATAGCAGGTTTCAGAGCTTGTTCACAGTGCATTTCATAGTAATAAAGTGAAATCACCCTGGAAGACCAAAATACCAGTGCTATTTTTTGAGCTTATTATCACTGACATGCAATCCTGATGCTTCCTGGATAAATTTTCACCCATACCTTCTGCTATGATACGTAGCATCTGTTAGCATAGTTTGGGTCTGGCTGCTTCCTTTTCCTTTGCCCATGCTGAGTATTGAGATGCAAAAACACTGTGTACTCAGATCATACTGCCCTCAGATGGGATAGAGGTGAGAACGTACTACTAGTATCTCCTCACTTCCAAGCTTTAATTAATAAACCAGACAGTGCTTAATGTCTTCCTTCAGTTGCATACAAAAGATGGGGGGGATTTAAATTTATCATATTATCTTATGCCTAAGATAAATAACTATTCTATTTTTCAAGTATATTTTGGGGAAAATTATATAAAATTCACTTTTCTACCCCAAAGGAAGTTTTTCATGTAAACATAATACATCATAGACCAGGTTCAAGTTTGCAATTATAGCTTCTGGAACAATAGGCATAATCTACTATTTCTGTAATAATATAAAATCAAAGCACTAAAATAAATATCAGGATAGCAAATACTGGCAGATAGTCAGGGACAAATACAAGACATATGCTTATTAATAAGTCCCAAACCATATTGGAGGTATACAAATATATATTTGTGGTATGAAACACAAAATGCAGTGTCAGTAAATATTGGTAACTTAAAAACTATACCCCTCATCATTCTATTTTTGTGTTGTACATTCAGACTGAATGAAAATATTAAAACCTGTGATATTAAGCAAAGTACCAAAATAATACATTTAAATGAATACCTGCAGAGGTAACATAGTTGGAACATTGTTTTATTGAAAAGTCATCTAAATCATCCCAGGCTTGACAACTCACTAGAAAGACAGGGCTCTGTACATACTCACACTCATTGCTAGACTTATCAAAATTAATATAAAACAAAATGAGCAAAGAGAAAAGGTACAGGGGAGCAAATTCAAAAGAAACCAAGCACAATGTCAAAAAATCTCCTCCCATTGAGTCACTTAGCACATGCATAATGTCTAACAACAGAGAGTGCCAACAAGTAGAAAATGTTGTGTACCAGCCAAGTTCACTGATGTTCAGCATCCAGGGTTTTGGGTGGGGTTGATTGCAAAGACATCCTGTGTCCAGTGTGTGAAGAATCCAGATGGAAGGAAAGGCAGTGTCCAGCATAATTCACAATGTCTATACAAGAAGATAGGGCATGGTGAGTGACTTTTGTTCTTTCTGGGTGTGGATAGAATCCTAAGAAACTCAAGTCCCCAGAATCCAGCCAGGATCAGGGTGGCAAAGGGTAGCAGCCAAGTTTGGTATATTAATCCTTTTCTCCACAGTAGGAATATTTCATGAAATTTTCCCTAAACATTAGTATGTTCAGTGAAATTCCAATGTCATGACCAAGCACATCATTTATCCTGTATTTCTTTAAAATATTTCAAAACAGAACTTCAACAAAGATCAAATTATTTCTAGTAGTACAGCACATTAAATATTCATAACATACTATCAAGAAGGAAACATAAAAAAGTATCTTGAAATTTTGACTTTTCACCATCAATACCAGAAAAATATTATCATCAAAATTACAGAACTATTCTCTACAGCTGGTAATGAAATGACAAATGCTTTTGTTCTGGCAAATCTTTTCATCATTGGCCTTCACCAGTTTCAAACTTAAATTTATAAAGACTCATTGTCTTTTTGATAATTATACTTGATATTTTGGTTTTTGTTTGTTTTGATACTAGGGATTGAACCCAGGGACACAACCACTGAGCCACATCCTCAGCCCGTTTTATTTTTTATTTTAAAATAGGTTAAGTTCTGGCTATATTGCTGAGCCTGACTTTAAACTTGAGATTCTCCTGCCTCAGCTTCCAGAGTTGGTTTTTTTTTTTTTTTCTGTTTTAACTAGTATTTCAAATTGATTAAAATAATAAATATTATTGGTTTATTATTTGGTAAACCAAAGTTACCTTTTGTTATGGTTTAATTAAGAGATGTCCCCCAAAAACTCATGTGTGAGACAATGCAAGAATGTTCAGAGGTGAAATGATTACATTGAGGGCTGTAACCTGATCAGTGGATTAATCCACTCATATGGATTAACTGGGTGGTAACTGTGGGCAGGTATGGTGTGGCTGTGGGAGGGCATCTTGAATAGTGTCTTTATATTTTGTTCCTGGTGATAAGAGCTCTTTTTCCATTTCCTGATTGCCAAACCCTTCCATCATGATGTTCTGCCTCAACTGTGGCCTAGAGCAATAGTCCACTGTATATGGACTGAGACCTCTGGAAACTAGAAGTGCTCCTCTAAATTTGTTCTTGCAGAGTCTTTTGGTTACTCTGATGAAAAAGCTGACTAAAACATCATATTATTATTAACTTTTATTGATATATGTCTCACATTATACAACCATCAACATTACCAGTTTTAAAATATTTTCATCATTCCCCCCAATAATTCCATACTAATTAGCAGCCATTATCCTTTTCTCCAGTTTCCCAAATACTGGGCAACTAGCAACCACTATTACTCTTTCTGTTCTGGTGGTGTTTTCTCTGTTGAATTGTGTGGAATCTTTTTATTAACAAATGAACAGTTTACATGAAAGTTAATCTCAGTACTCTCAACTCTATCCCATTGTCTATATATTTCCATCCCCATAACAGTGGCAAAGTCTCTTGTCATTAATCTGTAAATCAAGATGTGTAAGTCTTCCAAATTTGCTAATTTTCAAGTGTTTTACTCTTATGGATATTGTATTATCATGTAATTATTCTGCAAAGAATAATAAAATTCTTCCAAGAAACAAAAATAATAAAGAAACAAACAAAAAGAATTTGACTGGGAGTTCATGTAAAATGTAAATTAATTTAAGTAATATTACCATCCTAAAAATATCACCTTCCAGCCCATGAACTTGGAATGCTTATCCACAATTGTCAAATTCTTTAATGTATTTCAACAATGTTGTATCATTTTCAGAATACAAGTGTTCTTTTCTTCATTTACCCCATCTCATTCTTTTTTGTATTATTTTAATTAAAACCAATTCCTAATTTGAATTTTATATTGTTCATTGCTAGCTTCTAGAAGTCCAACAGAAAATTACATATTTTTGTAATTACATGTTTGTGTTTTAAAATCTGCACTAATTTATAACTTGTAATAATTTTATGCCAGATCCCTTAAGATTTTCTATATACAAAATAATGTCATCTGAAAATAGAGATAGTTCTAAATACAGCGTTCAAAATGAACAACTTTTATTTGATTTTCTTCCCTATTTGTGGAACCTCCAGTACAATGTTCAATAGGTACTTTAGAATGGTCTGATTTTTCTTATTCCTGATCTTGGGGTGAAACTGTTTACTCCTTCACAGTTAAATATAATGTTAATTGAGGTTTTTCAAACATGTCCTTTATCACATTGAGGGTTGTCCTTCTATTCCTAGTTGGGCTATAATCATGAATAGATGTTAGATTTGTCACAATTTTCCTGTATCTATTGAAATCATCATCTTTTCTCCTTTATTTTATTGACACTATTTTATTTTATTTTCATACTTTTTTAAAAACAACCTTATATTCTATGTTGGATTCTTGACATTGCATATAAATAAATAAAATAAAGGTCCATTGATAACTAAAAACAAAAAAATATATTTACAACTGAAGATTTTCCTCTGTGGTTGCTTTCCCTGTGTCTCATCCATTTTGTTCTTTTGCATTTTCATTTTAATCCATCTCAAACTATTTTCTAATTTCCCTTGTAATATCTTTTAGAATCATTGTTTGGGAGTATAACATTTAATTTTCATAGTTTTATGAATTCACTCACTTTGCCATTGATCTTGTTTTCTAATTTCATGTGATTGTGGTTAGAGAACTTCATATTAATTTATTGAGGCTTGTTTTATAAGTTATCCTGGAGAACTTCCCATAAGTGCTTGAGAAGAACATTTATTCTTCTGTTTGTGGGGCACTGGACATGAAGCAACAGAGGTCAAAACCAAATGTTTTCTTTTCTAAAACAAAGAGGAACAGAAGCTAGCATAAAAATTGGGTTACATTTTAGAAAAAAAATATGCCAAAAAAGGGAAAAGCTTCATTGGAATTTAGAAAGATTTTCAGACAATAATTATGTATTTTGGATAAAATTCACCATCCTGTCCACTGAAGAGGATATGATGATGTCTTTAATGGAGATGATAGCTACTCTTAGGACTAAAATAGTAGATAAACTGAATGGTTGTTGTGATAACATCACTAGACTATGAAATATGTTTAACAGTTTATGCAGAATCATTAAATCTCCCATTGCCTGAATTTTTCCAGTTGGAATCCAAGTCAATGATTCCTGATCATATAATGACCCACCTTGGCGAAGACTTCTAATGAGTCCCTTTGAGTAATGTATCACAGGCAAGTAGCAGAAAATTAAAGCATTTAATCTTTTAAAGTTTAGAATGAAATCATACATTTATGACCAATAGGAAATAGATGTAGTGCTTTTTGCTATAGAATGGATCTCAACTATTTATCTGGAGTTCTATAGACACTGTAAGGTAATCTTTACAAGTGTTTCCCAAGTGACATGTGCTACATATGTGCCTACTCAGCCTGCCATAACAAATACCACAAAATGGGTAGGTTCAATAATAGTAACTCATTTTGTCATAGTTCTGGAGGCTGAGAGTCTAAGATGAAGGTTTGGCAGGGTTCATTTCTGTGAGAATTCTCTGGATTACAGATAGTCCCCTTTCTCTGTGTGCTCTTATGATCTCTCTTTTGTGTGTTTGCTGAGAGAAGGCAAACTCTTGTGTCTCTTCTTATAAGAGCATCACTTCCATTTGAGTAAAGCCCTACCCTTATGACTTCATTTAACTTTACCTTCTTTTAAAGACCCAATTTTAAAATTCAGTGATATCACTTTGGAGCTTAGGGGTCAACATAGCAATTTAATGGTGACACAATTTTCTCCATAATAGTAAGTATGGATAGATGGTCCTCTAGTCAAGTCTAGAATGTTGCTCAATGCCAGGAAATTTTAAGAATCCCAGTAAAACTGGGTGGAAAAATAAAGCAGATACAGAAACAGTCAGCCATGTAAATTTCTGAAATTTCAATCATGATTTCTTGAAAATATATTTAACTTCTAATTAAATATATTTAGTTATATTAAAAGTATATATGTAATATAAAAGTGTTGTGATCTTTAAAGTTCTTTTGTGTTAAAAAAATAGCTCAGTTTACAATCAATCATTCAATGCAAAATCAGTGGGAAAAATTCTTTCCAGGTTATTGGAAATTTTTCATGTTATTTGGACTCAATTTGAGATATTGTTAACTATAGGGGAAGAGAATGGATAACAGCTGATATTTGATCCCCTAAACAGCCCTGGTGGTGGTTGGCACTGGAATTGATCTGGTTTATTAGACCGACAAATTGAAACTCCTTAGCTAATCCGTATCAAGTAAGTAGCACTGTTAGAGATTTGGAGATTTCCTGAATTCATTTGAATTCCCACATACAAAATTTTTCTGCTGGATTATTTCTGTTATGTGGGTTTTTTTCTTTCTTTTTTTTGGGGGGGGGTACTGGGGATTGAACTCAGGGGTACTCGACCACTGAGCCACATCCCCAGCCCTATTTTGTGTTTTATGTAGAGATAGGGTCTCACTGAGTTGCTTAGCACCTCACCATTGCTGAGGCTGGCTTTGAACTCGTGATTCTTCTGTCTCAGCCTCCCTAAGTGCTGGGATTACAGGCTTGAGCCACCGCACCGGCTTGTTATGTGTTTGATGCACATATTGGATGGGTCAGATGGCTGGAGTAACTCTGTGCTTTGCACTTGTTGTCTGCTTCTAAGATGTCCATAGTCACACCATGACTATTGGTATGTAGTCATGCACTTTGCATGTTATATCCAGACAAATGGAGTGTACCCAGAGTGAGAAAGATCTAAGAAGAAAGGAAGGAAGGAAGGAGGTGAAGTAGGAAGGGAGAAAGGAAAGAAAATATAAAACAAGACAGGGAACACCTAACTTGAATTACAGGAGGCAAATAAGTAAAGAATAGATTTAAACAACAAAGAACTGCTTCATAAGACAGAACTAAGAATGTAAAAATAAAGCATTTTTCACCTCAATTAATGAGGATCTTCCCTTTGTGACAGTTATTCATTAATTTAATGGTCTACATTATAAAAAGAAGAGTTTGTGATGTGGGATATTTTCAAGCATAAGCTAGTTGACTATTTGTTGGCATATTTAGAGAAAACTCATAGTGGATTGGAGTTTAAGCTAATGGCCCTCAAGATTTATTTCTATTTATTCTGAGTATTCCCAGTGACTCAAAGAAGGTTAACATGTTTTATGAAAATGGCCATGGGGAACTAATTAATCTAAACATTTATTGTACATTATGTGTTAAGAAGTAAAAGCAGTGGATGGTAGCACTTAAAGGATTATTTGCTTGCTTTGGTTGACTAATAGGTTACATATGAAGAGGTATTTGTAACTAACTTGTAACTTGAGAATAGCGATTTATCGTCACATATTTTACTCAAATTGCTTTAAGGAGATTTACAAATGTTCTGAAGAAATACATAGTAAATAAAGACAAAGTTCAGTCAAGTCGTTCTTTGAAGCTTCTCAAATTCTGAAAAATTAGACACTGAATTAATATATTTTATGTTACTACTTTAGTTGAGAATTATTAAAGGCGGAGACATATCTCTTTTTCTTTCTGTATTTCCAGCATCTAGTAAAATGTCAGGTTTTTAATCAATGATCTATAAATGTCATATAAATTGAACTAAATTGGTACATAATCTATGTTGCTTCTCTTACACACATGGTTTCTTCCCATCTTGTGTTCATATTATATACAAATACAATAAAGTACAATCAGACATATAAGCCCTGCATACTTGAACACCAAAAGTACTGCATGTCATACAACTTGTAAAATTTAGGCTGAACAATGCTAACACTACTATTAATTCCTCAGATGCTAAATAGAGCTGCAAGCTACAAAAAATAATTATTTCTCAAAAAAAATAAGGAAAGTATGTTTTGTTTCATTTTGTTATTATGGTACTGGGGATTGAATCAAGAATGCTTAACCACTGAACCACTCAGCCCTTCTTTTATTTTTTTATTTTAAGACAGAGCCCTGCTAAGTTCTCCAGACTGGCTTCAAACTTTTGATCTTCCTGACTCAGCCTCTGTAGTCACTGAGTTTACAGGCTTGTGCCACCATGCCCAGCTGGAAAAAAGAAATTTTAATTCTACAACAAGCAAGTAGTGATTTCAATGACTTTAAAAAAACAAAGGAAAAGAAAAGCAAAAGCAGGTATATTAAAATAGAATTACATGCATTACTTATTTCCTTTTTTGGTTGTATTATATTTCTTGCAATGTATGTGTATGCTGAAATCCAGAGTTGGGACATAATATTAAGGTGTCTTTCCTGCCTTCATAAACTGTCAAGTTATATAACTATCTTTTCCACAGAGCTGTGGCTCCAAGAAAGTTTCCCCTAGTATTCAATTATGTTACAGTAGAATTTCTAGCTTAGACATTTGCTAAATTTTAAATATTTTGGGATGAC
This sequence comes from Geosciurus inauris, assembly GCA_004024805.1. Classification (NCBI taxonomy): domain Eukaryota; kingdom Metazoa; phylum Chordata; class Mammalia; order Rodentia; family Sciuridae; genus Geosciurus; species Geosciurus inauris. Next base: position 77,145 of record PVHX01006440.1, read on the forward strand.
TTATTTGGCTGGAACATCACAGTACTATTTTAGTAAGAGAATATATTATGGTGATTGTGAATATTGTTCTTTTTATTGTTGTATTTTTTAACATCAAATAATAACAATAAAAACATCTCACATTATGACTAAAACAAGAAGCTATATTTGGAAAAAGTTATTTGGAGAAAGAAAAATAAATTTCTCCTGGGAAACATGGCTCCAAATAAATATTTTGTCATTACTCAATTTTTAAAATGAACTCTTGATAAGATTTCCAAAGTACAATTAAACTTCTTATTCAAGAAATCAAGGTAAAGGTACATTGAATGAGATCAGTTTTCTTTTCTTAACCCCTATTCCATATGCAAAAGAGAAGTCATTTTTGGCATTTTACCTTCTTTCTTTTTTGAGTGCTCTCAACACTAAGTAAATTATTAATAGTCAGGGAGGTATGTCCTGAGCCAGACTGGCCTGCACATATTTTGTACAGAACAATCAAAATTGGTGGATTTTCATTAATGACTTAATTTGATTGGGCTACTGTAATAAAATACCACAGAGCAGGTGGCTTATAAGATGAAAATTGATTTTCTTACAACTCTGAAGCCAGAAGTTCAAGAATAAGGTTTAGGAAGGTTGGGTTTCCCCTGAGGCTACTCTCAATCTTATGCCTTCTTCTCCCTGTGTCCTCACATAAAATTTTCTGGGCTCATGGCATAATGCGTGTTTTTGTGTTTTGAAATCCCCCTACTTATAAAGACACTAGTCCGATTAAATAATAGCTCACTCTAATGGTACCGTTTTAACCTATTCACCTCTTTAAAGCCTGTCTCCAAGTATAGTTACATTCAAACTCCTGGGAGCTAGAACTTAAACATATAAATTTATAGGTGTGAGCATAGTTCACCCCATAAGAGTGAGCTACCATATTGATGCTGAAGAAATACATTGACTATTTTATTTTTCAGACTTTAATATAAGCATAAAATTGTACACTTTCAGACCAGAGCTAGAGACAGTTTTCTCCAGGATTATGGAGATAAGTTCATAGCAGAAACATACTATAGAATACCCAATGGCAACCAATTGGGAATCCAGAAGGTGTCCTTATAGTTTTAGATGCTAAGAATCGGGGGAAATATATTAAATAATTGAATTTTGTATTACATGCAACTTTACATCTTTCATGTCACCTCTTGAATTAATTTGATTATATTTATGTTTTATTACCAAAATTTCATTCTAAACAACTGTATAATGAAATATCAAGTAGAGAGTAAAGTATATAATGAAAAACATTTATAATACTTGCAGTATTTGAAGAATAACCACACATATAAAGTTCTAAAAATATTAAAATCAGTTATTTGAAAATTCATAAAAATGGCATGTTTACAAGCACTATTAGATCAAGTGTTCCTGCATTTGTATAAAGATTTTTGTCAGATAAAAATATTCCACAAAGGTGCATTCTCAAATTATGAAACGAGACAGTTAGAAGAAAGTACAAGATATTTTACTTTTTAGAATCTAATTTACTCTACCCCAATTGCTATTTGCTTTTTTATTTTCATTTTTGATACCATAGGCATCCACCTAAGTAGAAAACATGGCATTCATCCTATTTTTTCTCCCACACCAGGAATAGATGAGTAGAATGTCAAAAGCAATAAGAAGGAAAATTACACAGCATGTCCCTTATGAATATCTCTAAAAATGCCCAGTGCCTTGTAGCACATTCTTAAGGGAAATATAATGAGTAGGATCAGAGAAGACATATGCAATCACATGAATATGCCATTTGGGGAGGTGGAAAGCATTTCTTGGTTGAAAACAAGTGTTCAATTGACCCTGCTTGCCCTCAAGCCATAGTTCTAATACTTCCCTACCATTCCAGGCAGAAACCCAAGGTCCCAAACACATAGTAAACACTCCTATCCCTTTTTGTTAAAAAGAAAACAGCATATTTTGAAAAAAAAGGAAAGAAAGAAAGAGAGAGAGAGGGAAGGAGGGAGAGAGGAAAGGAGGGAGGGAACGAAAGAGAAAGTGTGCAAGTAAACTACACATAACAAAAAAAATGCAAATACTAGAGAAATGTATCACATGTAGAACATCAGTCACCCCTCTTCTTGCTCTTCAATCTCAAGCTGAGGACATTTTCTCCATTTATTTATAAAGTCCTTCTATATTTATCTAGATACACCTTAATAATATTTCATAACTCTATACATAGCATGACAAATTTGTATAAATATATTGACTTCTCATTTTGGAATGATAAAATTTATCACATTTCTGCTAATCTTAATTTTCCTCAGTTTTTACCATTGAAACAATGCTTATTACATAAGAATTCATGTACATATATTTTCATTGAAATTAAATACATTTATTTATTGTAATCAATTGATATTTATGCATTGTCATATTTGATAGATTTTTTTCAGTAGATGTATTGAAGAAAAACGACCAGTGCTTCCCCTAATTTGTATCCATGTACTTTGTAATGTGATTTTTCAGGTACTTTTAACAAGCTATGGAATTTATTCTACTAAGCTTTGGGGCTGGACTTATAACTTATTATTGTAGTTTGGATGTGAGGTGTCCCTCGGTAGCTCCTATGTTAATGCAGGAATTTTCAGAGATTAAATTTCCATGATTAAATTATGAGAGCTATAACCTAATTGATGGATTAATCCATGTGATTGATGGATTAATAATTTAAATGGACTCCCTGGGTCATAACCTCAGGGAGTTGGGGCATGACTCGAGAAAACCGGTCACTGGGGCATACCACTGGTATTTTGTCCTTCGTCTCAGTCCCTGTTTCTACTTCTGGGCTCCTGAACAACTTTCTTTTGCCATGACTTTCCACCATGAAGTTTTGCATGATGTTCTCAAACTCAGAACAATGAGATTGACCAATCATATACTGAACCTCTAAAACTGTGAGCAAAAATAAGCTTTTCTTTCTCTAAGTAGTTTTTGTCAAGTGTTTTGATCATAGTGATAAAAAAACTAACCAACACACCATGACCGGTAGTATGCGGAAGAATTTATGGCATGCCAATTCAGAACCTGGGTCTCAAGAAGCTATATTTAATTCTGGTGTTTTTGTTGGCAAGGTGTGTATAACTACAATAGTTCTGGGCAAGAAAACTTGAATGAGGGACCACATTGGGAAATCCCAGTGGTGTCACTTACACTACGTGTGACCAACTGACAATATGTCCACCCTCCCATAACCAAGAAAGTAAGTCAACTACTTGTCCCACAACTCTTCTAGGGACCCCTTTCACAATGAGAAAACTGATCTAGTTATTTTTTGGACTTATGAGTAAAAATAAAATGTAAGCGGATAGTGCTGAATCCTGAGTGGCTGTTTCTTATGCAGAATCATCACTGCAATGAATAACTGACTCATTCTCCTTGTCTTTCTATCCACTTTTCAATTTCAATGAGACACTCAGACTCTTTAATTGTGGTGTTTAAAGTATTCTAAATGTTTTCAGAGTCTGATGTGCTGTAAATAAGTTCAAAGCCTAATTTCATCTTAGAATTTATTTTCTGGCACATGATTAGCATGAGAAAAAATTTCCTAAGTTGTAGGAAAATGTGAAGTTTCAAATAGATGGAACTTGCTATGAGTCAGATGAGATTAAAAAATGTGGCTAGGTAACAACCAGACAAAATTTCAGAAAATAAAGATACATGAAGTATCTTGAAATAACAAAGAAATTAAACAATTTACCAACAAATCAACATGAATTAGACTGCCATCCAAATCATTAAATGCTTGAATGAGTTAAAATAATGATGCAACATTTTCAAAGATACAAAGGAACATAATTTATATTTAGTCAAAATATTAATCAAATATGAGGAAGAAAAAAAATTAGCTCTTGATAAGTTAGGAAAATATATACTTGCTGTGCTTTCCTGAAAAATTACTAGAGGATATTTGTAGAAAAATAAGAGAGTAAACCAAGAAGATGACAGCGTATCCAGAAATAGTGTAAACAACCCAGTAAACCAGTCAAAGAAAGCCCCAGAATAACAACTCCACTGAGGCCTTAAGGAAGAAGATATATGTTTCTGTATGGAATAAAGGAACTTTTTAAATAGAGTATTATTGAGAGTTTGGCTCATTTGAAGATATGAAGTGATATGAACAGAATATAAAAATAATAAACTGGCAATCAGAAAATTTTAATACACTAGAGATACGGTTCAAATATGAAAAACTATGCCCAAATTAGGACATGAAATTAGTGTATCATAAAGAAATAAATTAATATTGATATCATTCAAAGATGGAGCCAATAAGAACATGCAAAACATTTTAGAATTATGGAAAAGAAGACATATTCTTTCTCAAAACTAAATTAAAAATAAAAGAAAAAAGTGCATGAGAACACATAAGCCTTGTTTTTCAATATGGTCGGATACTAGCTACATATGTTTATTTAAATTTATGTAATTAACCTAAGATAAAATTTAAAATTCAGCTCTATAGTCTTACTAGCCATATTTCAAACTTTTCAATAGCTACACGGCACTAGTGGTTAGTATAACAGACATTTTTAAAACAGCATTTTTATCAGCACATGAATCCTTGTTGAGCAGTGCTGACATGGGAGGTTATTTCAATTAAACAAAAATTTTAAGTGCAATTTAAAATTCTATATGGTAGTATATTTCTTAGTCACTTTGGGCTGCTATACCATAGACTGAGTGTCTTAGACGACAGTTTATTTCTCACAATTCTGCAGTCAGGGAAATTAAAAATCAAGGGGCATTAGACCAAGTGTCTAGGGAGAGCTCTCTTCCCGGTTTGCAGACAAGCAGCTTCTCATTATGTTGTCATATGGCCTTTCCCTTGTTTGTGTATGCCAAGAAAGATGAAGGAGAGTGCTCTGCTGAAAAGCTACTAACCCCATCATAAGGGCTCCACCATCAAAACCTCCTTACTTACTTTCCAAAGATCCCACCTGCAAATGCCATCACATTGGGGATTAGAACTTCAACATATCAATTTTGGGAGAAAGCAAGCACTCAGTCCCTGATATACACAGAAAAATGTGATAATAATCAAAAATTCATTTTATTGAATTATTACTTATAGCAAGCTATCATATAGCTATCTCTTTACATCTAAATCCATATCCATATTCTTTGGTAAAACTGAACTTTCTAATAGATTGTTTCACTTTGTTCTTCGTGAGTTTTATCAAGCTAAAAAAATTTATAATTTTCCTCTCATAAAGAGTACTCAATCTCAAATTTTTTATAATTATCTTGGGGTTATCTTCACTGTAGATGTGATGTTCAAAAATAGGTCATATTGCTGGGGTCCTAACACCAGTGTTCTATTTTCTTCCTATTCGACTTTGTCCATTTATTTCATTCTTTCTCAGCTCTTAGAATATTGATGGGATTCAGGCAGTCTGGAATGAATAATCTTCACCATTTCCTTTGACAAGTAAATTTAAGAGACAATTCCTGTAGTTCCAAGATTAAAGATTAAAACAGTTATCCTAAATCATACTTAGAAAAGCTCTGTCTTCTATCTCTTCCATATTTAGCCAGCATTCTGTCTTCCACAGCTAAATTCCTTTTCTACAAAAATAACCTGGTTAGGACTTTCCTCATGATAAAAGTGTTTGTATGTTCATTATAACTCGCTTAATGCCTTTGAAAACTGTTCTGCCATCCATTCTAATTGGGTATGTTAGGGTCTTTGTGTTAGTTCATATGCCTTCAACTGCTGCTTATTTCATCTTTAGTTAATGTCATCTACTTGTCAATATGTGAATCCAGCAACATTCTACAAAGCCTTATCAATAAAATAAAAATAACTTTTTTTTCAGTATAAATTTATATATAGCTTGTTAGTATAGAATAGATAATTAAATAACTCTTGATTATTACCCAACATGGGATGTACGTTTTTAATGAAAGATATTCATACTAATTTTATTTGCCCACAGTATATAGACAAATGCCTGAAAATGCTGTGGGTTTTTAGTGAATGTCCAGTGATAGAGCAAAGTAATTCTTGTTATAACCGCAGGGAGGCAAAATAATTGTTTCCATTGTCCTCATATTATTCTATGTATGTTTTCAAGAATGTGTAGCAGCATTCATTGTGAGCATCTCGCAAATAGGTCTACAGCATTTCAAATATAATAGGTATATATTATATGCATATATGATTTCAAATGGCAATCAATACAAAATTAATATTATGAAGATAATTTAAAAATCTGCTCCAAAAAATAGGGAAAATATTAGAAATAAGACAAAAAAGAAAACTGTGTGGCTCAAATACTTCAGGATATTATTTATTAGAAAGCTTTATTTCTCATTCATCTTTTATTGTCTAGGAATATGTTAGCTTATTTTTTTTTACGGATTATCTGAAGAGAACACTTAGGGAATCTGTGTTATTTAATGGCTGTGAAATCTATGTACCTGTGTTGATTATTTGTCAAAATACATACTGAAATATATAGGAATTATGTGATGAGAATCACATAATTCAAGAATAATTCATGTGATTTAAAAACCTAATAGTCACTGAGCATTCATTAAGGACAAAGCACACTAGCCTTCCCTCATATTCCAGATCAGAAAAGTACCTTGATGTTGACTCCATCCCACTCTAATGTATTCTCTTCACTGAGTTTGATGAGGCTATGTAGACCATCTCTGATGAGGAAGATCAAATAAATATTTTCTTCTGCTCAATGATTCATTTTTTATACTGACCTACCACAAAAATCAAATAATGAGAAGGTTAGTTAGACTGTGTATGTGCTCATGCATTTTAGGCACACCCTTACTCTTTTCAGTATCAGAATGCTTCAATTTAACTCAGTTTTTTAGATTTTTAAAAGAACTACTATATTCTTGTTTTGTCACCTCTGGTGGGGACTTTGTCACAAATCCTGTGATACTCAATTTTCCACTGATCTAGCATGATTAAGGCAAGGTCATGTAAATATTTTTAGATGTGATAGAATTAAGATAGAGAAAAATGAAGATTAAAGTCAATATGTTAAATGCATAGAACAAATTTAATGAATGTTTTAAACCCATGGGAAGAAGGAAAAATTTAGGAATATACAACATTGGAATTTATCCAAAAACGGAAACAAGCAACCTCTGTCCTCTTTCCTCCTTCCCCTCAACTTGCCATCATCACATGAACAGGAAAAAGAAAACAATCTAAAAGTTTAAAAGTTTTGGAGTGGAAGGAGTCAGTTTTGTTTTAACCAATGAGAATTCTCATGATGGCAAAGACTAAGTATTTTTTTTTAAATATTGATTTTTTAGTTGTAGGTGGACACAGTAGCTTTATTTTATTTTTACGTGGTGCTGAGGATCGAACCCAGTGCCTCCCGCGTGCTAGGCGAGCACGCTACCACTGCGCCATAACCCCAGCCCTAAGTATTTTTGTTGTTTTTATTGTTCATGATGGACTCATTATTTCTCTCCTTTAATCTTAAGTGTTGAAGAAAGAAAAAAAAATAGTTATGAAGTCCCTTTTTGCCTCCAAGGTAAGGAAAGTACCCAAATGTTAGGAGATTGTCAGGGGATTTGCACTAGCTCTAACTTGAATTTACAAAGTAAGAATTTTATGCTTCCTTCTGTGTTAATCACTGTAATTTCAGGGTGTTAATAAATCAGCTTAGTTGTAATAAATCTTCTTAAAGTATATCTACTTTCCACTATTAAATATAATTGTGTATCTGATTTTTAATATTAATAGTGATTTGTACTTTTATTAAAACCAAATTTTATGGAAACCAGGTTTATATGAAAAAAATCTAATGTAGGGATAAATTGGAGTTCAGCATTTAATGATGCAATATCAGGGCATATTAACATGAAAAATTTTGGTCACATTAAACAAGACATACTTAACCTCTAGATGGCTCATTAGCCCACATACTGGGGCTCAGAAGTGCAGTGGAGAAATTAAAATACACTGTCATGTAAAGTCTATCTTATTAATTATTTCAGTGTGGCTTGTTGTTTTGTTTAGGATGTCCAAATTCTCACAGCAGGTACCTTCCTGTAAGAAATAATCACTATCAACCCCAATCTTCTACAGTTATAGAAAATAAAAAATACTGGAAACCAAAGATACATAGCTACAAGCATAGTTAAAAATTATTGACAAATCCCATTTATGCAAAGTGATTCATTACATATACCTTAAAAGTCAGCATCATCTTGATTCCATTAATGCCACTTTGATATCTCTCTTTTTTAAAAAAATATTTTTTTAGTTGTAGATGGACACAACGTCTTTATTTTATTGCTTTGTATGTGGTGCTGAGGATCGAACCCAGGGCCTCACGCATGCGAGGCAAGCGCTCTACGCTGAGCTACAATCCCAGCCCTGACTTTGATACCTCTTCATCCCTGTAAGATGTTAGAACAAAACAAAACAAAAACAAACTATTATAGCTAGGGACAGTGACCTTGGAAATTTAGTCCATGAATTGAATCCTCGTTGGAATTTTTATCTCTCTAACTTTAAGTAAGTTATTATGCCTTCAACAGATTCAGTTGTCACAGTTCATATACATCATTGTCATCAACATGCCTGATAGGCTGATATAGCACAGAGTGTTTGTGCCCTCTACCCCATGTTTTTGATCCTGGACATATTTCAGCTCCACCTGTGGTAGAGAATTCCAGGATCTGCCTAATGTTCATCTCATTTGTCTGCCAAGTTTCTTAGCTCCTCTCCCTGTGTTTTGTCTTAATGAGGAAATTTGTTCAGATGCACTGTACCCAAAGAAGACCCAATAAACAGCAGCAGGGAGGGACAGAATTAATAGCTGATCCCTGGGTGCAACCCGACCTCCTCTGCTATGGATGTCCAATGTGAACATTGATCCTGAGTCCTCACAGGGCTTAAAGAGGGAATAAGTCCTAGTTGCCAATAGTTTAATAATACAACCATGATTGCCTGTCTCATCACTGCTCCCCTTCACCCTGGTATTTCTGTTCCTGTAGTCTTGGTTTTTACTAATGATCTGTCCACATTTGAGTACTTGATCAAGTTTTCATCTGGGGCTCATACTAGGAAGCTACATCTTATCATCACTTTCCTCATCATCTTCAGTACCATCATCTTTATTTGTCATCAACATAATTAATTGATGTTCATTTCCATGTTTCTAATATTTGAGAGGAAAAAGATGATTTTTCTTAGTTAAGCAGATATTTTAGTTGTATATATTTATCTGACATTCTGGAATGTGAAATGAGAAAATAAGACCATTTCAAGTGTTTCATAGTACCTTTGTGATTACTTAGAATACTATTTAATTTGAATAATGGAGAGTTCACAATGACTTGATGAATTATTTTCATATTCTTTTCCTTTCCTTAATTTAATCTTATTGTAATGATGAAGAATATCAAATTGTTTCTCACAAAACACTTTTAAAAGCATGGAAATAAGGAAACAATTTTCAAAACACTAAATCACTTTGGGATCCCATATTTTGATAAGAGAAGTTGGCCTGAAAATTTTTATCTACACATTAAATATCTACAAGCAGTTTAGACTGATGATTTTTATTTATATATGAGAAGACAAAACTATATGTTATAAAGTTTTATAGTCCTTGAAATGTGTATTATCTCAGATAATTGTTCCCCAGGGTCAATGCTCTTATGGTTTGAATAAGAAACATCCCCTAAAGACTCATGTATTGAGTCTTGGTCCCAAATGAAGCAATGCTCAGCAATAGGACATTTGAGAGGTGATTGGATGATGAAGGTTCTGAATCTCATTAGTGGATTAACCCATTGATAGCTGAATGGACTACCAGAAGGTTGCAGAAACTGTATGCAGGTTGCAGGACATGGTTGGAATAAGTAGATTACTGGGGCATACATTTAGGGACTGTCTCTCTCTCTCTCTCCTCCATCTCTCTCTCTCTGTCTCTCGTCTTTCTCTCTCTCTCTCTCTCTCTCTCTCTCTCTCTCTCTCTCTCTCTCTCTCTATCGCGCGCGCGCGCGCGCACACTCTTCCCCTGCCCTCTCCCCTTCCCAGTTGTTATGATCTGAGTGGTGTTCCTCCACCATGCCCTTCTGCTATGATATTCTGCTGTACCTCAGGCCCAAAGCAATGGAGCCAACTGACCATAAACCAGGAGCAAAATCTTTCCTCCCACACATATTTTAGTCACAGTGATGGAAAGCTGATGAATACAACCATATTTCATCTGCTCAGAATATGATGAAATTTATTTTTGTACTTTTTGTTTTAAAACATGTTATCAACCATATATGTATGTATGTACACACATGTACATAAAGATATATACACACATGCATATATATATGTATACATATATATAAATACACTTAATTCAGTTCAATAAAGAGAATAATTTTACAGGTATTTACTACATATTTTTAAAATAATCAAGGCTTAATAAATTAATCTAGTCATATTCTACATGAGATTTAATATATTTAAAGAGCAGAATCACATCATATTAATAGCTTGAAGATATTTTAAATTTTTACATATAACAAAAATTTTGGTGTATAAAAAGAACACATATCTGATACTAAAAATTAAATGTAAAGAACATGATCACTTAGAGTGTTCTTGTTATCTGTTGAATAATTACTCACATAAGGTAACCATACTGTGCAGAGAATTAATCTCAGTTCTGTGGATCAAAGATAGCATAGATAGAATCACTTCATTTTAGATCATAAGATTTTAGAAAAAGAAATTCCAATAAATAGTGGCAAATGCTTTTTGTAAATTTTCTATTAAAATATATGTTAAAAGATAAAAGTATAAAAATATACCACCTGGTGATGATCATGAAAATTTCATGAAGAGATTGAATTTCAACTGGATCTTGAAAAATAAGAATAATAAAAAGAAGAAGAATAAAAATGGAGGTTTTGAGGAGATATTTCAAATAAACTAATCCATGGGCAGATGACATGCAAGAGAAAAAGGAAACACCATAATTATGGCATTGCAGAATTTGTAGAATATAATTCTAGAGAGATCAATTGGGTCAAATTGTCATAGGTACTATATAATTCACATGTACATATTTGAAATTCATCTTATATTTAGTGAAGAAATTATTTGAGGATTTTATTAGATGTCTTCTACTTTATTTAATATTTCACTTTTGGATTTTCCAAGGACCTTTTAACCATTCATTTTTCTATTGTTGTTCCTTTTCTCACTTAAACTTTTTCCTGAGGAGATAATCTCTTCCAGCACCACAGTTACAGTCCATATTAGTGCTTCTGTGCTTTTGTTTCTAAATACCTGAGACTGAGTAATTTATAAAGTACATAAACTTATTTATTCATAGATTTAGAGGCTTGTAAATTCAAAATCAAGTTGTCAGCTGATTCAGTTGTCTGTTTAAGGTTGCTCTAATATGTTTAAGTGCCTCTAATATGGCACTTTGTTGTTGAATCAGGTGGTTGAGGGACTATGTCCTCATATGGTAAAAGGAAAAAAAAGACCCTAAAGGGATTAACTTTCTTTGTTAAACCTATTTATGAAACCCCTATTTATGAAACACATGCATGAGGTGCTACCTCTTAATGCTGTTGCATTAGAAACTAAGTTTCCCCATGAATTTTCAAACCAATGGTCTGTATGCAGATGACTGTGTAATTCTAACATTTCCTGCAGTAATTTTACATGAGGGCAGACTATTTATCTCCATACTTAACATCTTTCCACAAAAATTAGAAAATATCTAGTTACATTTATTCAAAACTCTGCCATTGACTTCACCCCTAAATTGCTCTATAACTGATATCTTCAACTTCAAAAACTACCATCAACTTTCCCTCTCTCACACACACATGCACACAGACACACACACACATACACACACACGCACACACAGAGTTGCTCAAGTTTAAAAAAAAGAACATCTTTAAATTGTTCTTTCTGTAAAGCAGAACATACCATCGAATCTACAAGAAGGTCCTATTGACATTCCTTCCCAAATCATGAGGTTCTCTATTCCACTCTTATCACAATCCTCACAGTGCCCATCACATCTGTGGGACAACTGGAAAAATCACTTATCTGGAATTCCTGCATTCACCTTCATGCCTTCAAATCCATTCTTTATGCTGTAGTCACAGAGATATTGTAAACATGTGCTGCAGTTTTGCTTACACCATTTTCTCTCTTGTTCAGTATGCTTAAGCCACAGTATCTCTGGTTGTTCCTTGGGCTCTACAATTCTGCCCAAAATATGCTCATGAATTTTTCTATCTTGTAAATGAAGTTTGATGAGTAATAAATTTCAGTAAATTTTGTCCTGTCATTTTTTTCTTATACTTTCATTATTCCTTTTACTATCACTCTGGTTTTATCTTCAACATGGTATTATAATAGCTCACTTTTTAAAACTACATTTGTTTATTGTTTGTTATTTATCACTCTCTGCCATAAATAAATAAATAAATAAATAAATAAATAAATAAATCAAGCACTGAACGTTAACCACTTAACATGTTTTTATTATATCACTGCTATATTATCAGCATTATAAAGCCACACTATTTATAGAATGAAAGATGCAGATCCTGGAGATAACTATGATATTAGGGTAAATTCAGACAAATATGGGAAGTGGGCTTAAGAGAAAGAAATGCTTCTCATGGATAGAGTTTAGAGCAGCTGATTACCCCAAGGGAGGCATTTCATAATTTTTTCTTGCAAGATTGAATGATATTTCGTAGAGGGAGAAAATGATGACAGGTATTGGTCTCCCACAACAACAATATGATGTGGTAAAATTCAAAATACTCTCAAGTGTTCTCAGAGAGCAAACATACATGGGAGCTGAGTCACTGATTGTCACCAAATAGCTTCCTTTGTGAGGGTTAAAGTGATTCTTAAGGATAAAACAAAAGTATAATATATAATTTTTGGCTTTCAGCTTAACAAAGTGTATCAGCAAGAAAGCATGGGAAAAATCCAAGCACAGCCTGAAGACCAGCTCTCTAATAATGGGTCAGTTTACCACTCTCCATGAAGAAGCAAAACGCTCTACTATACACATGCATTTTAGATAGCCAACAATTAGCATTTGTCATAATGAAAGAAAATTAAAATTTTGTATCTGAGCCTAAGTAGATTTTTGACTATCTGGGTAAAAATTTCTTAACAGACTACTGAAATGATACTGCTGCTTCTGCTGTTTCTGCTGGTGATCTTATTGAGAGAAGGATTTATCTTGCATAAATTGCCAGAAATGTATCTATTGTATCTGTCTAAATATGTGCTCTATTTTATTTAAAATACCGACAAAATTGTGCTTGTTGTCTTTTCTGTTACAAATATTTAATATGTTCCATGGATTTTCTCAGAAGTGTATGATGTGGGCTTTCAGTCAAAATTGTCCAGAGCATATACTGCAGCAATAACTCTGCCCTGGCTTCAATTAGAAATAAAACCAGTCATTAAGCATTAAAACCATTCACTTGGCTTAATTGCTGTACTTACATGATTTCTCATTAAGTTTGACTATCCAGAGACAGTTGCTGATGGAGAAGGACTTCCTCTTTATGTCTGTTCATCACCTGCTCTGAAACTAATTTAGAATTCATAGACAAAAATGGCAGTTTTTACAGTCTGATTCCCACCCAGAATAGTTCATAAGATTGTCAAAAAAAAAAAATCTATTCCCAACAAACTCACAAAATTGAGCATTCACGTGATTTTAGACCTTTGAAAAGAATGAAGAGCAAGATTTTACTTACTTAGATGAAGTCATAACATATTTTTATAATTTTCTTGATCCTTATCTTCGAAAATATGTAATTACTGATTGCCTGTTGAATTTGAAAAGATTCATATTATTTCATAATTTACTCATATCTTTATAGTTTATTTTTAACCTGTACTGTAGAAGTTCAGGTTTCATAATTTAGATTGCAATAATTCTACGCTAGAAAAAAACAGATTATACACATTAGAAAACAGCATATACACATTTCTCAATTTTTTTTCCTATTATACATAACTCTAAGTGGCATATGCCATAGACATGCCTGGACATGCTGGGACTAAGTCTCTGGCCATAAAAAACAGCCCATTGACATGCTTAGCCATGCCTACTTACAATCAATAAGAGTCTGTAAGGGACAATAGACATAGGTATGCTTAGCAATGACTGGTTACAATTGATAGGGAGCACAGCACTATGGACATGGGCAAAGAATATGTCCAGTTGCAATTACATCATCTCAATGAACATACCCAATGGACATTGACTTTCACTGGGTGTAACAAATCACCAGCTTTCACCACCGACTTGGAACCATATTTAAACTGCTTGTCCTGCCACACTGGGGGCTTTTGCTCCATGGACATCAGTGAGACAGACCACGTTGCTGTCCGTCCCTGGATCCTCTCAACCATTAAAAAAAAGATATAGAAAACATCTTTCATAGAGTATACATTTTGTTGAAAACACTTATAGATAGGCATGCCAAAAGACAAGTGGCTAAATATTGAGTTGACAAACAATTTAGTGAATCTACCTGAATTTTGAGATTGATACTAAACTTTTTGGCAATGTTGGAAGAGGGATCCCCCATGAAAAAAGTGACACAGATTCAATCTCATTCAGGCATCGGAATTATTGGAGTTGGGATGATCACCTAGTGAGACAATGATTATTAAAGGAATGAGGAAAATATGTAGTAGCTATTTTCTGAAGCAAAAGCCTTTGGAGAGATGGTACTACTAAAGATTTCTTAAAATGTTTTTCTCACATATAGTCTATGAAACCTATCTACTCATCTTAATATGTTCTTTTATTCCCTCACAGGCTATGATGAAATCTTTACTATTTGTATTGGGTCTTCTTAGGCTGACTTGCTTGTGAATGGTCTATGTGTTAGAGTAAACATGGAAAAGTCTCAGAAAGAGATTATATACTGAAGAGAATATAATTCAAAAACCATAAAATATAAAATTAATTACTGAAAATTAAGTGATATCAGTGAGAGGAAAATAAACAAATATGGTTTTATATATATATATGTATATATATATAAACGAACAAACAAAGAAAAAACTCTTTAGGGAGACTTAGTCAGCTATTCATTAAGAAATTTCATAAAAAACTAAAAATTGGGAGGGGGGATTTTTTTCAGTTCTTGCCCCTTATATTTTATTAGCAGTAAGAAAATAGGATTAATATGCTACTTCCAGAAATCCAGAAAATACAACATTTAACTGAAAATTTTATTTGAAAATATGTCGAACCCACAGACTTTGCATGGTAAATTTTACATAATTAAAGGAAATAATCATAGGAAATGTTCTGTGCAAATCTATCTTCATCTTTTGTTACTTCTATGTCTGCTTTATAGTCAAGAAATCTCCTTGAAAAGACTTTAGTCCACACTAATTCACACAGTTAGCAAATGTATCAAGTTTAAACTAAGCACTTATTAACTCCAGTGTGACTGAAACAACTCTACAAAGTGAGATGTTAAGAAACAGTTATCAGGGGCTGGGATTGTAGCTCAGTGGTAGTGCGCTTGCCTGGCATGCATGAGGCCCTGGGTTCAATCCTCAGCACCACATACAAAGCAATAAAATAAAGACATTGTGTCCATCTACAACTAAAAAAATATTAAAAAAAAAAAAAAAGAAGAAGAAAGAAACAGTTATCAAAGGAGAAATCTTGACTACATGGCCTGAGGTTACATTTCAATGATGCATGTAAACTGGGTCACAAAGTTAAAAATGATAAACTCAGCAGTTTTATAAATACCTGAAGAAGAGTTCATTTTAAGTTGCCAATAGAATGTTTCGGCTTTGGCTGGGTTCAATGTCCATGTGAAATGTTTTAAATCATTCTATGAAATTAAAAGTACCAAGTAAAGATAAAATTTGGTTAAATATTATTACATCACCAAGTAAACCTTTTTTTATAGATTTGAAATTCTTATTTTAAGACAAATATTGGCGTACTTCTGTGTAAAAAGATAGTGTTTGCTATATTATAAAGAACATAATTACTACTACAGAAATGAAAACGAGGAGCATTTCCAGCCAGCTAGTCAACAGAGTTATGTAATTAACATCAATGCTTCACAGGCTTTTTCATGCAAATTCACAATGAAACAAAACAAAGTCACTTCAGTATGTGAACGTTATTATAGAAAAGTCATTGCAAAGGAAATATAATCAACAACAAAAACAGAAATGATATTTCAATAAGACAGCTTCATGGAATATAACAAAATTAAAATACAAATAATGTCTTCACTTTTGGAACACATGCCCTACACACTAATAAAACCCTGAGGAAAACTACCTTGAACAACTAAGTAACTATAGAATGGTTATTCATGCTGTAGTAACTAGAACTGTTAATAGGTCTAATGCAAAGAGGTGCAAGTAGGAGAGAAACAGGTGAATGAAGTTCTAACATAAAGTTTTCTAATATATATGATTGAGGTTGTATATTTAAATATTTTCAAGTGTTCAGTTGAAGAAAATAAAAAAAGATAAATATCTGTAATGGTCATAAGATCGGTGACATCATTGCTTTTATTAGTAATTAAGAAATCTTTTCTAATTTTTAAAATATGAGTTTGTTATTTGGTAAAGATATTTCTATAATATAGCAAGCACATTTGCAGGTTCTATAAATAAGGCAAATTGAGACAAAAATTAATCTTTTCATCTAACAGAAGTCAGAAATGAAATAAGGTAAAATATATTGTATTATGATAAGTTCTATGCAAAATAATAATTTAGGAAAAAGAAATGAGTGTTCTGGAGCAGAGCCCAATTTTAGACTTTAGGAGAAGGGCTCTGTAATATGTTGAGACTTGAACAAAACCATGAAGAAAGAGGAAGAAAGCCATGGAGAAAATTGTAGGAGGAACATCCCGAGCAGAGGAGACAAAAGTGTGGAAACAGCAGCGTGCCTCAAACTTTCAGGCTATCAGTGAGACTTGGGTGGGCACAGCGGATAAACATGAGAACAAAAGGAGAAAAAGCATAATAGATGAGGAAAGGAGTGAAAAATATCTTGAGCAATGGAGTGGAGCATGTGATTCACGTTTTAACAGAAGTGAAATGATGTAACTCATTTTATAGCACAAATTTCTACCATTGTAAATTCTCTTTAAGAGCCTAATTATTGAGGAGCAGGAGTGGGGCAGGAAGATGAGTTTAGAAAACTATTTTTTTTTAATTTTTTTTGGTTGTAAATGGACACAATATCTTTATTTATTTATTTTTATGTGGTGCTAAGGATCGAACCCAGTGCCTCATGCATGCGAGGCAAGCGCTCTACCACTGAGCTACAATCCCAGCCCTAGAAAACTATTGTATTAATCCAGAGGGGAAATGATGATGGATTTGACAGGTGGTGATGGCTGGGATGCAGGTAAGGAATAATAGGATTTTGATTACATGGAAAGTATAAGAAAAGAACTGTTGATGGAATAGATGTGAGCTGAAGTTTTCCTTTCTAGAGAGTTGAAAAGAAGGAATGACATTACATGGGGAGAAAAAAACAAAACAGAAAAATAGCTTTAAATGTAACTGGAACAGAGAAAACATCAAAGACTGAATTCTCATGTATGTTGTTGAGCGCTGTCCTCACAATAGGCTCACTTGTGATTTTTATGCAAGATATTTGGTAAGGGTTGTACTAACATTCTTTTTAAACAGGTGATACCACTTTTATACCTTTATTTGTTTTTAATATGGTGCTGAGGATTGAACCCAGTTCCTCACACATGCTAGGCAAGGGCTCTACCACTGAGCTACAACCACAGTTCCCATACTAATATTTTTGAATGAATGTTTTAAAGCAGCTTAATGTTACAACAATAAAACAGTTGTTTAACAAAAAGGTGACTAAAGCATGGGAGGAGAGTCCTATAGTATTTTAACTTAGGCTTCACTAACTGGCATCTCCCCCTGTTCATTATATCCTACAAGACCACAGCCCATGTCCTCAGATTGGATCCTGACTCCAATGGAATGTGTTTTTCGGTTCTGACCTGTCAGATGGATCCCTGAAGAACTACCATAAAGGACATACCCTTATTTATTTATTTATTTTTATGATTTGACACTCATGACAGGAGTCAATTAGCATCAAATGGAGATTGCTCCTCAAACATATGAAAGGCAAATGAAGTAACGTTTCAGTCAACAGACTAACATTTATTGAAATCTATCTTTTCTGTGCTACACAGAAATTTTATTTCTGGATTTCTGTCATAGATAATATGATTCTGCATGTGATGTTATGTATTTTTTTTTGGTAAAATAGCCTATCTTAGTTTCTATACCATTCTGTCTTCATAACTGGAGTGTCAGACTGAGGTTAAAAGCAGTTTCTAGATTGTTTCTTTTATCTTAACTAATTTGAATATTCTTGACTATGTTTTCTGCATTTTTTTAAGTATCTATGTGTCAATTTTCAAAATAAATATATCAAAAATTTTGTGAAGATGCTAATAAATGTAGAAATTCATTTGAAACTAATCATAAAATTTAAATTTTTGAATTATAAAATAAAGTTCTATTATCCACTTATATAAGTTTATATTTATCTGTCTATAAAGATGTAATAGATAAAGACCAAATGGATTTTCTACATTGTCCTTATACTTAACTGCTTTACTATATTTATTCATTTATTCTTATAACTTATGGCATCTATATTAATTTTTATATGCAATAGTCTAACTCATTTTTAATTTCTCATTTGTTTGTCTTGCCTTATAGTATAGGATAGTTCCCAAAGAACATTAAGTCTAAATAGCTGTCTAATTCACAAACTCAAGATAGGAAGGTTTACTCCTTTACCACAGAATGTTATGTTTTGTGTGGATTTAAAACCATATATCACTTACCAACCTAAGGAAGTTCCTGTCTTTTCACAGGTTGCTATGCTTTTGTCATTACTGAGCTAAAAATCTGTTCTTAAATACATTTTCATGTATCCATGGAGAACAGTATTTGCATTCCTTGTCTTCCTGATGTTCTGATTTACTCATTTTATTTTAATTAGTTCCTTCATTAAAAGTTTCATTTTGACTACCACAAAAATGAAGGAGTAAGAAACTCCAAGAGACCAATCTTTCATAGAAATACCAAGTACTGGATAAAACAGAATCAATGCTGTTGGAATTCCGAAAACAGTCCAAATTTACAGCAATACAGCAGATGTTTATTTAACAACAAAATGATTGAAAGACGGTAGGAATATTTTGTACCACTTTAACTTACCTTTGCCTCGATCCAATCTTACCTTGCTCAGTGGCAGTGTAAAGGGATACAAACTAGGACTCCAGAGTGGATCCTGATTTTTTTTAAAGAGGAAACAGAGACTTTTATATCAAAGAATTTTTTCATTTTCTGTTTGAAACTATCTGGTGAATCCTTAAATAACTACCATAAATGAATCCATTTATTTATTAATTTTTCTAATTTGGCATTTCCCACAAGGTGAAACGTTTCTGGTGGAGAGGGTTCATGGAAAGCTTGAAAGACAAACTAATCACTACCATCTCGGGCAATGTATATCTGTTAGGGTAAGCAACAGAAATATGATAAAGCCAAGAAAACAAGTAACAATAAATGTTGGCAAAGATGTGGGCAAAAAGGTTCACTCATGCATTGCTGGTAGGACTGAAAATTAGTGCAGCTGCTCTGGAAAGCAGTATGGAGATTCCTTAGAAAACTTGGAATGGAACCATGATTTATCACCAGTTATCACTCCTCAGTATATACTCAGAGGAATTAAAATCAGCATACTATAGTGACACAGCCACATTAAAGTTTATAGCATTTGAATTCACAATAGACAAACTATGGAACCAAACTAGGGACCCTTAAACAGATGAATGGATAAAGAAAATGTGGTATATTAACTCAATGGAATATTCCTCAGCCTTAAAGAATAAAATTATGACTTGTGCCAGTAAATGGATAGAACTGGAGATTATCATGCTAAATGAAATAAACCAATTCCCCAAAACCAAAGGCTGAATGTTCTCTCTGATATGTGGATGCTGAACCAAAATGGGGGTTGGGGGTTAGGGAAGAATAGAAGTTCATTGGATTAGACAAATGGGGAATACAGGGAGGGGAAGAAGACAGGAATAGGAAAGATGGTATAATGAATCAGACATAACTTTCCTCTGCTCATATATGAATACATGACTGAGCAGTGTAACCCCACATCATGTACAATCACAAGAATGGGAAGTTATAATCCACATATGTATAATATTTCAAAATACATTATACTGCCATGAATATCTAAAAAGAACAAAAAGAAAGAAAGAAATATGATAATGCAAGTGTGCAAAAGTTGGAGACCAAGATACTCCAGGCAACAAGGGCTTGGCAAAGCTTCACTGTTTTTGTAGGAATCTAGGAAGGCCAGCTATGCTCCTCAAAGGAGGCTCCAGCTCATGGAAGAGCTGGAAGACCCAGGCTCTCAGCTCTGGCTACAAACAGGAAGTGAGGGCAAATTCAGACATGCAAATTGTCCACAAAGGGTTATCAGCATGCAGCACACAGATGAACACACAGGGCCAGCAGGAAAAAAAACTGTTTTGTTTTTTTTTTTCTGTTTGATTACTTGTATTTAAAGAAATCTCTGTCAAATCAGCAGTTAAAAGTATACTAATGGAGGGGCTGGGGTTGTGGCTCAGCAGCAGAGCACTTGCCTTGCACATGTGAGGCGCTGGATTCGATCCTCATCACCACATAAAAACAATAAATAAACAAAACAAAGATATTGTGTTCATCTATAATTAAAAAACAATTTTTAAAAAAGGTATACTAATGGAACAAATATTTCAGTGATGATGCAAAAACAATATAGACTTTATAGAATACTATAGAAAAGGTAGTATATAATCTGATAACACCAACTCCAAACAAGCAGCAACCACAAACCATGCAAAGGGGGGAGAATGTGACTTTTAATAATCTATGATTTTTTAAAATATTTATGATTTTTATGATTTTTTTAAATATTCAAGTTTTGACAACAGAAGGTACACAAAGAATCAAGAAAGCATGGTCCATTCAGAGGAAAAAGTAAATCAGTGTTAATTCTCCCTAAGAAAAATAAGAAGCCAGGCACGGTGGTGCATGCCTGTAATCCCAGTGGTTTGGGAGGCTGACACAATAGGATCACAAGTGCAGAGCCAGTTTCAGAATTTAGTGAGATCCTGAGCAGCTCACTGAGACTCTGTCTCAAAATAAAAGATAAATAGGTGCCTGTAATCCCAGTGGTTTGGGAGGCTGAGACAGAAGGATGTTGAAAGCCAGCTTTACCATCAGCGAGGTGCTAAGCAACTCAGTGAGACCCAGACTCTAAATAAAATACAAAATACAAAATAGGGCTGGAGATGTGGCTCAGTGGTTGAGTGTCCCTGGGTTCAATCTTTAATATAAAAATAAATAAATAAATAGATAGATAGATAGAGTTGAGGATTTGGCTCAAAGGGTAAGCATTACTGGGTTCAATCCTCCATAAAAATAAATAAATAAGTAAATAGATAGATAAATAGATAGATAATAGAATAAAATCCCAGAAACCCAGAGAAGAGTAGGCTTATTAGACAAAAATTTTTAAATGAAATCTCTTAAATATGTTCAAATAATTCAAGTAAAACCATCAACACCAAGAAAAAGGAAATAAGAAAACAATATGCAAACAAATAAGCATACCAATGAAGTGATAGGATATGTAAAAAAAAATTCTACATCTAAGAAGAAATTCTGTAGCTGAAAAGTGAAATAATTAAAAACACGATCTTCAGGGGAATTTAACAGTAGATCTAAGCAATTAAAAGACAGAATTAGTAAATTTGCAAACACAAAAATGGAAATGATCCAATATAAGGAAGAGAAGAAAATAATAAAAAGAATAAAGAAAAATGAGCAGCACCAGAGAAATCTATATAATGCTTTTGAAAACACCAAAACTATGCATAATAGGATTTCCAGAAGGGAAGGATAATTAGAAAGGGGTAAGAGAATATTGAAGAAGTAATTGCTGATGAAAGGCATAAATATCCACATTTAACAAGCTTAAAGAATGTCAAGGATAAATTTAATATCCATACTATAATCACACTACCCAAAACTGAAGAGGAAAATTTGAAAGCATAATAGAAATTTTTATGTCATCACATGTGAGGATTTTCAGTAATATTAATATCTGATTTCTTGGGGGCGGTTCCAAGATGGCGGCCTAGACAGTCCATTCTGCGCTAGGCTCTCAGGGACCAAGGCTGGAAGTGGTGGAGGCGCCGTTTTCCAGCCAGCTTCCTGGCATCATTCTGCAGCTCATCATCCCATGCAGGAATTTCGCTCGTGTGTGTGTGTGTGTGTGTGTGTGTGTGTCCAGGATCACCGGGAGGCAGCGGTAGCCGGGAGGCATGACTTCGGCGCCAACCAGTGGAGTGCAGTTGTGGTGGGGGATCCAGCCCAGGGCTCCAGCCCAGAGTTTACCCCGGGCGTGCTGGGCCTGCTTCCACACAGGGTGCCTGGCCCCAGGGCCCACCCAACCGCGAGAGACTGCTAGAAATTGCTACTGTGGACCGACCTTCTCCTGAGCAGAACCCCAGCTATTGTTCTTTGTGGACCACCTTCTAACACGGCAGAACTTGCTACACACCAGGGGGTGCAGGTGAACACGTGGGAGCAAACCTTGGCCCTGGTGGAACAGCGACCCCACCAGCGGCCCAGAGTTTCACCTTGGCCTCGGATCAGCACCAAGGATACGAGCCAGGAAAGTCCAGTAAACAACGGACAATGCCACCTACTGGAGGAGAGGTAACAAAACACTGCAGGGAAACTATAACCATATAGGAGTTAACTGTAACACCTTGGATCAGCAGAGCTAGAAGGAAAGACACACAAACATCATGAGAAAACAAGGGAAGAAAGTGACTCAAACAAACCAAGATACTACACTCCCAGAATCCATGGTCTGTACAGCAGGAGGAATGACAGAACAGGAATTCAGGATGTATATAATTAAAATGGTCAGTGACTTAAAGAATTATACAAGAGAGCAAACTAAGTCAGCAATAGATCACTTTGATAAAGAGATTCATAGGCAAATACAGGAAGTAAAAGATCACTTTGATAAAGAGATACACAGGCAAATACTGGAAGTAAAAAATCACTTCAATAAGGTGATAGAGATTCTGAAAAGGAACCAAACAGAAATCCTTGAAATGAAAGAAACAATAAACCAAATCAAAAACTCAATAGAAAGCATCACCAGCAGATTAGACCACTTGGAAGACAGAACCTCAGATACTGAAGAAAAAATATTTAACCTGGAGAATAGAGTTGACCACACAGTGAAGATGGCAAGAAGCCATGAACAGAACATCCAAGAGCTTTGGGACAACATTAAAAGACCAAACTTGAGAATTATTGGGATAGAAGAAGGCATAGAACTCCAAACCAAAGGAATGAACAACCTATTCAATGAAATAATATCAGAAAACTTTCCAAATATGAAGAATGAATTGGATAATCAAATTCAAGAGGCTTACAGGACACCAAAT